>RJWJ010005508.1:0-60138 GCA_004363605.1 Indri indri
GTCAACTGGCCTCCTGGGGAAGAAAATTTAACTTCATGGCTACCTCAGAATGCCAATGGGACTGCTGGCAAAAGTATTCTGTATTGCAAGTTCAAATGGTAATCGAGTTTACTACATTTCGAGCCAGGATCACAAAATTTAAATTGAGAAACCAGCCAGGTTGGATGCTTGGGTAATGTCCTCTGTGTTTGTTGAAGTCTGCCTAGCAACTACTGGCAATTTTTGAAAGCACGTTCATCTTGGAAAAATAAATACCTGCCAAGATGCCAATATGGTTGTAATTGCATACCTTTTCCCTCTTTAAAACACATCATCAGCTTCCTAACTTTGACCTAAGGTACAACAAAAAGTGTAAGAAGGAGTACGTGTTTGGGGCAGAGGATCCTTTTTGTCCACATCAAGCAAATTCTTTGTTCAGACACAGATTCAACCTTTTAGAGTGTGAACATTATACTATTTGATGAACTCTGTTATTACGAACTGACATTTAAAAATAACCCTGTCTCTGGCTTAAAATATAGAGCAGCGTATTAAAGATACTTCTAAACATATACCAAGCAATCAAAATGACAGGAGATAATCTATATATTGCATTTCACTAAAATTTTTAATCAAGAGGACAAAGTAGAATTATTGTCAGATTTTAAACATCTTTACACGGAAGGCTATTTTTTTTTTAATAAGATTGCCCTTTCTGACAACATTAGCCAAATTAAACTCAATTATATTTTCAAAGCTTAAGAATATTCAAAAGTCAAAGCGACAAAATACTTGTGCTTATCTAGTTTTTCCAATCATTCAATGTGGCCACGGATGCACGATCCCATGGAGTTTTAAAGAGAGAGAGCTGTGGAATGCCACAAGGCATATAAGTGACACACATGACCCTAAACAAAAAACAGAGACTTTGCAGGCGCAGGGCAGGAGGGGGTCGAATTCTGTGCTGCACAAGCTAACAGGAGAAAAGACTGGACTGTTTTAGGGATTTGCCTCAGAGGAGCTAAACTGTCTTCCTTACACAAGTTCGGGGTCTCAGGGAGTGGAATCAGTGCCGGGCATGCAGGCAGTAGTAGCCATGCGAACCTGGTACAGTCGGTCAACTTCTCTGAGCCAATTTTCTTTCTCTTAAATAAGAATAAAGCCACAGAGTTTCTATGAGGGTTAAGAAATCTCTTCTGCCGCAAGTGCCTTAGTATAAGCCTGACACATTATTAAGTACTTGGGAAAGAGTAACTATGTGTTATAAGTGGTAGTATTGTTAGAATTATTAGCAATAATAATAATAATAATAAAAGACTAGATAACTGCCTTATCTCATTCATCTAGATGAAACAATATCCGTGGAGGACTGACAGTTGTACAGCTCATCCTAGACGCCCTAAATTTCTAGTTTTTGTAGAATTGCTTTGGCATATGAACACATAATAGGAAGCAACCACATTATTTCCTATACTGAAACATAACAAGAAACAACTATTTCGGTGGCGTAATTGCTGTTGAGCACATATTCTACCACATACACACTGCAGTGTCTCCTTTAGGAAATTAAGAGAAGCTTTCCCAAGGCTGTGGTAGTAAGAAAGCCTGTGACCTTTCGGAGCCACTAACTCACTCTTAATTTTATGGACCTTGGGATTCTTACAGACCTTGGGAGTCTACAGGTTTCTTTTTCAGCATTGGCCATGAACAAAGCTCAGATTCTGATGAGTGTGTTGTGTACAAACCTTATTGCTCCTTACCTCAAATTATTTTCCAACTCTTATTTTCCCTTCGCACCAATTTCCTCTTGTACTTATCTGTTATTACTAATTGGAAATTACTAAATATAAATCGTTAAGCCACTTCAAATCCCTTTTTGGAACAAGGGATAAAATAATGTACCATAAAGCTTAACCACTCTGTCATTCAGGATTCACTCTAAAAATACAAGAATTCTGTGGGGTTCAACGCAGCCCAGCCAAGCTCAGGTTTAGAGGTAACTAAAAGATTTCGCTGATGGACAGGTGGTAACAGACAACCAGGGAGGAAACTGCTTCAGGAAATACCCGGGAAGTTTGACAAAATTAGACGCAAAGGAAGAAGACAGCAAAGAGCTGTGTAATCAGAGCAGGGCTCTTCAAATCACTGCATGCAGCCAAATGCTCTTGGACGCGCGCAGCTGTCACGTACGCAAGAATATCATCCCTCCCTCAAACGCACATGTCCTAATCTGAGAGTGGCACCATCACAAAGCCTTCGGGGGACTGACCAACCACAGGGATTTCAATTCTCCACTTTCTATGCTGAAAAGTTTCCTTTAACTAATGATTAGTTGAAAAAGCCAGAAAATACAAAATTTTATTCATTGGTGCCCGAGACAAGAGACACCCGACTTACAGGCCCCATTAGTATTAATAAATAACACCTCATAGGCACGAAGGTTACAAGAATGATAAAGACAAATGGTCTATACTTTCAGGAGCATAAGAATTTTCGGTAAGTTGTGTAATGAAATGATGGGTTGTGTAGTCAGCCACACTTTCCTGGGAGGCCACTGGCTGCGTAGACAACGACGGGCCAGAGCAGTGGAACAGAAATGATCACTGCATGGCTGGACCTGAGGGTAGAGTTTTGCAAATCATCTCCAGTCACCAGGAACTCATTACAGGAAAAGTTCCACAACGTTCCAGGAATAATGCCAGCCTAGAACTAATCACTCTGACTTCCTTCTCTACCCGACCAGAGTCACTGTTCTACATCCGGGAACACGACACACAAGGATCTAATAAGCATTTCAGGGAAAACAGGCTGAGGGAGGCACATGAAAGTACCCCCCTGGCATCGTTCACAACTCGGGAATAAGAAGGCACCGTGGGCAGCTGCCGTTCATTTTCCCTCACCCCTGAAGTGCAGAGCCTATCTCGCCCCTCCCAAAATGCAGAGACCTCCTCAGGCTTTTTTCTAGGCATTCAGCACCTACTACTAGTTGTTCATTCGAAGTGCCAGCTTTAGAGTAACTATTCACCATTTATTTAAATGTGCAAAGCTGCCCTGGAAGAGCCCTGCCTATTCCAGTTTTACTGTGAATCTGTAGCAATTTTATCATAACTTCAAAATTTGTCTTTCCAGAAAATATTTCATATCTATGTTTCAATTTTAAATTTTTTTCTCTATAAGCATGTGGCCATCTAAATGTCAAAATATGGACACAGGTGGGTTGCTATTTCACAACAAAAATCCCTTAAGTAGCACAACAATGTGAATGTACCTAACACCACTGGACTGTACACTTAAAAAATGGCTAAAATGGTTAAATTTATGTTATGTTTATTTTACTACAATAATAAAAAAAAAGAACCCCTTATGTTAAGTTTTCTTTATACATAACCACACTGTTAACCCCATGGCCAAGTTATCCCTTAGGAGGAAGTGAGGAAGCTATCAGTTTCCTAAAATACAAATGATAAACTTCTCTGTATTATCAGAAATAAAAATTACAACTGATTAGTGTGTTTAAGACTTATCAATATTTGGATAGCCCAGGGCATGAAGGCACCATCATAACACTTCTTCTACTGAGCTGATGTCATGCTGCATTCAGCAACAGTGTTTGTTCAGGGAAAGCAAAAAAAAAAAAAAAAAAAAAAAAAAAATCAGCCTAGATGGCACCAAATCATCCCCTAACCTCAGGAAGACAAACATCTGCCTCTGAATCTGCAACAAGCCCTAGAAAAATTCCGGCATGAAGAAAGGGCACGACAGCAAAACCACAATCCAAGTGCTGCCCTGATTTAAAAGGGAAACAGGACCCCAAAGCCTGCCCAACACAGAGTAGATGATAAATAGCAACCATCACACGACAGAGCTTCCCAAAATCATTTCCTGGGGACAGGACTGTTTAGGTTAAATCTTTCTCCACCCCCCGTCCCCTCACCACCATCCCCTTTGGCTGTTCTATAAAAAGAAATTATTTACCAACTGCCTTGACATCATAGGTAATGGAATAATACATCAAATAAGATGCTTCATTATTCCCGCTGAGGCTCAGCTCTAAGGAATGTATTATTGTTTTGGAAGAACTGCAAAAGAATTCCAATAAAGACAAGTGAAAGAAAATACAATTATGCCCTTAATGGATAAGATTTCTTAAATTTGTTGGTCTAAATGGCAGGGCAGGGAACTGCTTTTGAAAGTTGAAATAAATATTTAAACCTTTTTATCTATTCAATGCAAGTGATTAAAATCTAGCTTCTCCCTCCAAAAAAGTACTTTGTTTAAAAAAAACTGAAGAGTTCTTTTTTACTTGATGTATTAATTCATTTAATAAGTTCCTCCTCATTTGTTTCTTTCATAGCTGTATTATAATATTTATTAATTATAGTGTATTATAATTAATAACTATTCTATTTACTTATTTCCTTGTATTTTGTCTACATTCCTCAGTAAAATGGCAGAATCCATGTCATAATTGGTCACCACTGTATTCCTAAGGCCTAACACAGTACCTGGCACACACTAGTGAGCTCAAAAATTGTTTTTTAGTGGGCAAATTCATCATTTCATTCATTCATTCAAAATGTACTGAATAATTTTTTATTCCACAGCTACAACCACCATCTTAAGATTTAATAAATATCTATGAGCTGCATGTGTAAATATTTTTGGTCTTAGGGGTTTAAGAGGTCAGAAAAAAAGGGAAAGACAGCCTATAATTGCTTTAGAACTTAATTTGACTTATAATACCTTAAACTTTTGCATATAAAGAAACCACAATACAGCTTTTTTCAATATGGATAAAGATTAGTTATTACATTTCATGTTAGCTCTACCTGTTTATAGTTAAATATTTTGGTACAAGTGTTCTACCATAACTTTAGTCTCTTCCTACACAAACAACACGTTTCAGTAGCCAAACAGTAAATAAAATCTGGAAGGAATGTTATCACTAAACATATAATGTAAACTCAGAACAAAAACTATGGTATGGATTTCATTCTTTTTCCAGCCCAGTCTTTTCTACGACACTTCTATTGCTTAACTTACTGGACAGTGCTTTCACCAGAATGGGGGATAAAAAACAATGTCTTATGTTCAAAGAAAAATGACCATGTCTTTCCAAAATTTGGTTAACAATAGCTAGTCATGAGGCTCAGGGCAAATCATGAACTCCTTGTTGCACCTGATCCCATTTCTCATCACCACATGGCGTTCGAGAAGATTACCCTGGATTAATGCCAATGGCAGGCTCGCCACTGAAGACCTTCCTGTTGCCCTCCTTCACTGGAGAGTTTAGGAAAACAAAAGCCTTGGCAAATATGAAAGTGCTGCATAAATCTCACACGAAGAACAAATGTGCTCTATGAGCTGCTACGTGGACCCTGCTTTGATTTATTGGGAACGCTTCAGGTATGGATATGGATCTTACTTCTGTACACTGGAGAAACAGAAGCTCATTTCCTTTAGGAGGAATAATTCAGTGTCCTATCGTACTGGTGAATATAATTAATAGCAACGTATTGTATACTTGAAATTTCTAAGAGAGTAGATTTTAAATGTTATCACCAAAAAATAAGCACAGGAGGTAACACATATGTTAATCACCTTGGCTTAGCCATTCCACAATATGCACCTATGTCAAAACATCATGGTGTACACCACAAATATATCGAATTTTTACTTGGCAGTTGAATGAAAGAAGAAAAAAGAAAAAAACAGAATTTCAGTGCTTTGGAGACCACATGTCTCTACCCAGCCCTTGATGAATACGGAACGAATAAGGAACCAGAGGCCCAGAAGAGGTGCCAGTGTTGGGACTATCTGGTGGAACTATCTGGTTCCAGTGCTGGGACTATCTGCTTTGTCCTCATCTGGTCCTCTTTTCACAACAACAGGCCATGACTCCATGGGTACAAGTAGCCTCCGGGCATCCTTTCTCATTACCCTGTGCCACAAAACCCAGAGGATGCTGATGTGACACGAGGCTCTTTGGAATAAGGGGACTTTCAAGTCTGTGAACTCTGGGTGACCCACGTGCGGATGCCCACGTGGCAGTGAGACGCTGGCCTCCATTTCGGAAGCACTGAGACCAAAAAGAGGGGAGAGGAGTCGGGGGGAAGGAGCCGGGACAGGAAGAGAGCAAAGACTGCAAGAGTCAAATAAACGAGGCTTTCTTCCTTTAACTGCCGCTCGAGTTACTCCAATTCACACCCACACTTTGAAAAGAATACACTTATCCCCACATTTCCTAATGGACAATTTTTAGCCATTTTTTCAAACGGCTTTTTTAAACTTCATAATTACCATAAAATACAGTTGTTATTTTCTGTAATATTAACGAGATAAGAAAACTCTTGGCTTATAGGCGATTCTACATGAACCACCCCACTATTTCTGAAATGCAAGTTAATTCCTGGTAAGTCACTATTTCCAGCCCTGCTCTCTCTCCTGAGTGCTCCTCCAAACATCTTCGCCTAGACTTCAAAGCGAACACATCACTTATATTCTTTTTTTCCTCCAAAACAGCTCCCCTGCGAGACGTTACTATGTCTGTCATTTTCATATTAGAAACCTGGAAGTCATCCTTCATTCTTTCGTGTTCTTCTTCATTCCACTACATCCTATCAAGATTCTTCATGTCAATTTCCTGCTATCTGTCCCTTTACTTTCCTGTTTGCACACCTCCCCAAAGGCCTTCTTCACCTTACTGGTCCTGTGTAAGTGGCTTCCTCTGACCACCAGAGCACTTAGTCACCTAATCCCCTCTGTTCCACCATGCTTGTACCAATTTGTAAGCTACACTATTGGTAACTACACTGATCCCCGACAAAGTACCTCTATTCACAATCAACAACTGACAGAATCTACTATCCTACCGTGTCCTTGCAGAGGTCTAACACAGTGCCCTGCACTCAATATTTAATAAAATATCCATCCCTAAGGATGAAGATGCATGGCTCTTACTACCCATACCAGTGGGTCAGTGGACTATAGAAGGAGTCGAGGAGTAGCCTTGGAAGGACTTTCATCACCTCTGAGCAAAGAGTTGCAAAGCCACAAGCTGAAAGCAAAGCATACATGAGGAGGAAAGACAATGGCCATCAGAATCAGAAAGGCAAATTCTTGTGGCTGAGACATGAAACATTCCTTGAGCCACAGAGAGAACTGGCAGCTCCTAAAACAAGAAGTTGCTTGGATTTTCTTTTTATCTCATTTTGCCAAGCGAAACAGAAAAATTTTTGCATTCGAAATGAAAGTTCAGTTTGCCCTGATAATTCTTTGTTGCTAGCAAATCCCATCCAACCAACAGCCTATCAGTCCCTGACAATTTTCCATTTCATAACAAAGGAAAAATAATATTTCAATAGTGACCAACTATCCTATTACATGAGAACTTAACAAAAGGAAGGAAGGAGGGAAGGGAAGGGGAGGGGAGGGAAGGGGAAGGAAGGAAAGAAGGAAAGAGAGAGAGAGAGAGAGAGAAAGAAAGAAAAAGAAAAAGAAGAAGGAAGGAAGGGAGGGAGGGAGGGAGGAAGGAAGGAAGGAAGGAAGGAAGGGAGGGAGGGTATCTCCACTAGGGAAGTAAATATTTTTACTCTAAAATGCAAAAACATCAATATATTTAAATAAAAACAAATGAAATCATTTCCCCATATAAAAATCAAAAAGTGTAACCACAAATAAAAGTTACAACCACTCCACTCAACTCCAAACTGAGACAAGGTGCCAAAAATATTATAGAACTGTGTGTGATTTCTTCCAAGCCACTAAAGACACGGAGCTTCCTCCTACAAGAGCCCTGCAGTCTTCCCTCTACCTAGAAGACGGAAACACTGAAATGGAAGAGTCTTCTCTGAAGAATCAAATCACCTCTCACATTTGTTCAGTGTTTTATTGTTTATAAAGCAATTTTGAGTGCATATTTCAACTGATTTTAACACCAATTCTGTGAGGAGTTATCCCCATTTTGTAAGTAAGAGGACTGAAGCTCAGCTGCCAAATGACTTGCCCAAGATTTTGCAGCTGGTGGCTGTGCTGGAAGGCAGATCTCAAGGCTCCTAGTTCAGTATTCTTTACAGTATTGACATCTCTTATTTGTTTTATTCACTTACAGATTCAAAAGGACAGCCTGGCATGAATCAGGGGAGGGAAGAAAGGAGGAGGAGGAGGAGACATGTATGGAGGAACGCACGTCATAATCACCTCTACAACACCCAACTGTCAAAAACCTACTTCCCAGGCCCTTTACCAGACAACAGCTCCTTAAGAACCACCATAGCATCTTTTTGCGTATGTTGTGGGGATGTGAGGCAGGGGAACAAGACATCACTATGTCTTACCGCTTTGATCTCAGGAACAATATTTACTGTGTTCTCCCATTAACAAGAAAGACAAACATGAGGTTTTTATTAATATTTTTCTTGAAAGAGTACATGGATTTTAAAAAGATGTGAACTTTCAGTGTAGTAAACAGAACACTGAATTGGGTTTCTTCCCCAGCTTCGACAACTGGATAGTCATATGACTTAGGCAAATCGCTTACATTCTCTAGGTCTAGTTTTCCTCATTTGTACACTAAACTAGGAAATCTCTAAGGTCTCTTTCAGTCCTGCAATATCACAATTCTACAAAGTTACTTAGCCCCAACCATACACAGAAAACAATGTGTTAGGTTCCAAAACGCTTGAGTGAACTTGAGAATTCAAAAGTTATTTGGACTGTTAATGTATCAACTCAAAAGAACAGAACAATGCAAGAAAATTAATTTAATAAAATCCAAACAAAGTGATGCAGATATATGAAGTGTAATATATAAAGAAATGGGAACTGTCAAAATAGTCTGGGCCAGTCCAGAACACCCCACAAAATGATGCCCCTTTAGCTATAACTACTGGAGAGGGCCAGAGATTAAGATGAGAAAAAGACTTCCAAATTTGGTAGCTATTTTTATCTACAGTCATTAGAGTCAAGAATGATCGTGGCTTGAGGTTGATGCAAAGAGGGATTGGGTTGAGAAGCAATGAGAAACAAAGTTAAATAAGTAGGAAGGAACCAGACTGTGATGAATGTTCAACACCAAAGGAGGACATTTATTTAGCTTTACCTGGGAGGCAACGGAGAGTTGTCAAAGAAACACTGAGCACGGATGTAAAATGATAACCGCTGTGTTTTAGGAAAGAATTGTGTAGCCTGAAATCATTTACACTCTCACCCCTCTCAGGAGGCTCACTGAGGAACTTTTTAAGAAAGCCTCCATTGTATAACCACATCACACCCAGTTCTAACACAGACCTTGGGCAGTGAAAAAAGAATTTCCAAATGATTCGCTGATTGTTTAAATCTGTAGACTGGAGTTTCTACCCAGAAAAAAAAATGATTTCATCAAATAATATTGGGAAGTGCTACATATTATATATCTGTAACAAATTCATAAAATGCAAGTAACTAGCATATTAAAGGCTGCAATCAGTTTTGTGGAAAAGAATATTTTCAAACTGTATATGGCTGCATTTCTCAAACTTATCTAACCATGGAACTTTTTCATACAATATTTATTAACCTAGTGCAGAACAGGCGTTTCACAGTATGCCCTCTTGGAAATCATGTCATGAAACATTTAGTTCTAAGAGAACAAAGCTGAACAGAAAATTAATCCATTAGGAATTGACACAGACACAAAATGCATACACAGCTGACCCCTGAACAACCCAAGTTCACTTATACATGGATTTTCTTTAGCCTCTGCTACCCCTGATAGGGCAAGACCAACCCCTCCTCTTCCTCCTCCTCAACCTACTCCACACGGAGACAATGACAATGAAGACATTTTTGATGATCCACTTCCACTTAATAAAGTAAATAAATTTTTCTTATGATTTTCTTAATAACGTTTTTCCTAGCTTACTCCTATTGTAAGGATAAAGTATATAATACACATGGCATACAAAATATGCGTTAATTGCTTATGTTACCAGGCTTCTAGTCAACAGTAAGCTATTAGTAGTTAAGTTTCTGGGGAGTATTATGCAAATTTGTGACTACATGGCAGGGGAGGGAGGTGTTCAGTGCCCCTAACCACTGCATTGTTCAAAGGTCAACTGTAATTCCCTTTATCAGTAGTAGAGACCAACATAAATTCAGAATTTCTCTCTGTACTTTTCCATACTCCACATCAGTGGTTCCCAACCTTGGCTACATATTAAAATCACCTGAGGAACTTTTTAAAAAAATACTAATGCTGAGGCCTCATTCCCAGAACAATTAAATCAGAGTCTCTAGTTGAATATCAATAGTTGTTAAAAAAGAAAATTCCACAGACAAAACTTCACCCAGGGTTAAGAACACTGCCTTATTCCATCCCAAAATAGTTGGCAAAAAAAAAAAAAAAAAAAGAACATTGCTCTAGATTAAGAGTTTAGTACCACTAAAATAGTTGATGGTAGAACTAGAGAAATGGGGGTGGGAACATGAATTCCAGTTATTAATCTAGCTAGAAAATGTGCCCCTGAAAAATTGAAAATTGGCTGTATTTATTCTGTATATGATACTGGATCTCAAATATTCTTGGCCTTCCCTTTTAAGTACTTGTTTATCATTATACTGGTGATTTAATGCTAATACTAGAGTAAGCTAAACTGATAGCCAATGATTTCTTTAAGGGAATCTTTAATTTTACACAAACAGAACCAAATTTTCTATTACTTGCCAAATTTAAATCATTTTTATCTATTTCTCAGAAGTTTTAGTTTGATTTCCACAAAACAGAGCCAGAAGTAAACTACAAAGCCAAAATCTTCAACTGTTTTCCTGGAAAATACATTTTTTAAAACTACATTATCACAGATGGTCCAGAACTTAGTTAAATGATGCTAACCATTTATTTTATAGCCGTTATTCTGAACTTGGCAATTTTATCATCCAAAATGTAATGAATGTATCACAATAACTGAAAACTCATGTTTCAAAGCATAGTTAAAAGTTAATCTGCCTGGGAATGCATTTATCATCCATAAACATAGCAGGAAGAAAAAAGAAATAATAGCTCCCTAAGCCCAGCACTAAAAAAGAAGTCTGAATCTGCAAACTATATTGCAAAATGTTCAGTTGCCGTATCATTTTTAACTCTCATCATCTTTGAGTAGACAATGAATAGAAACAATACAATCTCCTAACTTTATTTTAGATTTCAAACCCTTCCACTTACCCTCTAAACCTTTTACTTAAAAGAATTTGTGAATAATTAGCTCAGATGAAATGATACCATGATATTTATCACTTTTAACTAATCTGTTTTCTGGGCCATATGACAGAGAAACAGTCTCCTCTGTCACTTACTCTGCCTTTGCAAAGGCAATCAGTTGGTTCCTTCTGCTGGAAATGCCTTTCCATTGTGCTTCCATTAGGATATTCAGGTCATGGAGCCACAAGTCTGGAAGGCATCTTAACCTAATCTGAAAACTGCTCTCTGCTCAGAAACTCTTCCTCGCCGCCTTACCCAACATACTAATTATACTCTTTTTACCTATCCCTCAAAACGCAACTCCTCAGAGAAGCCGCCTTCCTTGATCACTCAGAGTAGAAAAAAATCACTCCTCCCGTTTCTTCTAACATAAGCTCTTGCCACACACACTAAGTGGCACTGATATGCTACTTCCCTGGAATGTGACCCTCTTGAGGACAGGAGCCACAGGAACTCCTCTTCCCCTCTACAGTCCTGTACCTACACGGTGTCTGGCTCACAAGGAGGGCAGTAAATGTCTCGTGAGTGGCATCCTTAGCATCTCAGGGCAGTCTGCACATAGTCATTCACCCCAATCCCTCCTTATAAGTATCTTTTCCCTTCGTATTGAAAGCTCTCTGAAAGTCAAAATTACTTTAGTATTCCTATGGAACCTGGAAGAAAGGAGAGTTTTTAGATTCACAGATTATGAGGTAGCTCATCATATTGTTTATGAAAAGGATAACAAAGTAAAGTGATACTCAAATGAGAAGAGACATATCCATATTCCCATTAAGTACTGAAAAATACTACTTCCTCAATTTTGTTAATTTCTCCTTCTCAATGTACTGGCTGAAGCCAAGAAAAGCTTAGGCTCTCCAAACCTACAAACCTAGGACTATGCCACGAAGCTTTTCAAACAGCACCTCCTACTGACTCACACATGGATCATTACTTCAGCAAATGCCATGGAAAAACAGAACAGGAAGAATTTCTATTTAAGAAAACAAACAACTCCAACTAATTGAGCTTAAAGTTTTCTTATTCACAGGGGATTAAGGTTTCCTGGTAACTCCAGAGTGAACAGACACGTGGGAATGGAAGCTAGGTTTTTTCTTCTTTCAGAAAAGTAATTGATGATGAACTCAAGAAAGAGAACCAAGCAGGAAACACAGAAGCCTCTATATTTTTCCTACAGTCAGTTTCATCTCTGGCTAAATTCCCCCCTTCCCCACCTATCATTACTTTATCCATTAAGAAACAGAAAATTTGAATGGCCAGATGATAATCTAGTATGACAAAAGTAATAAAACTAGTAAATGCTACGGAAGAAAAGCCATACTTAACACTTCTAGACCATTTTAATTTCACAAAAAAAAAAAGAAGAAGAAGAAGAAGAAGAAGAAGAAAGGCAATGAAGTTTATTTTTCCACCACTTACAATGCCAGAAGACAGCTCCTTTTAGGAATGGATTTACATCCAAAGAAATAAAAAAGGACCTGCAAAACAGCCAGTTTGGGACAAGCCACAACTGTTAAACATACAAAATGAGAGAGTAACATTCAGGATATTTAATAATTTAATTCAAGGATCACGTTACTTAGAGGCATGCAGTAACATTCTCCTAAACCATTATTAAGAAAAATAGAAAATGTTTATATGCTGTACTAACCTCTCTGCATGCTGGCTGGCTACAAACTTCCCACAGAAAATATAGTGATGAAAACAATATTAATGCCAATGGCCAAAGAGAAGGAAATTATGATATGTAGGATAAAAGCCCACAACAAAATATTTTGGAAAATAAGAAGGTCAGCACTTGTTTTTTTCACCTAAGATAATAACAATGACCTTTGAATAATGCTGGCAACTGACTAGCAAAAAGAATACCTTGAATAAAAACATTATTCTTACATAGTATATATGTTATATACAGAAAACATTCATCATACACTGGCATAGCATGGTCTAACATTTTAAAACACACTGTAGTATTGCTGCTACATACATATTTTAAATGACAAATTTGGGGGAATATCTTTTGTCTTATCTAAAGAACACTGTTCCTTTAAAGATATATCTTAATTTGAGTCACTCACTGAGGGGTTGTACTGTACACACACCAAATTTTGTTAAAGCGTGAGTGCATAAACTCTATGAAGAAAGGAGGGTTATACGATTATTCCGGTAACTGAATGTCTTTTATGTATTATAGTCTGATGCTTGATTTAGGCTTTGTGGAGTTTCCTGGCTACATCAGGAGAAGGGGAGAAGACTCCAAGGACACCTATAGATGAGAACCTGAGAAGCATCATAAACTGTGCCAGGTCCAGGCAGGAGCACCTCTCACTCTGGCATGCCTGCTTCCCTGTTTTCTGAGTCATGCTACCCTCCATGGACGGGTCCCCCCCTGCTCACACCCGGCTTCCTCACCCTCATGACACTGGCTTTCCCGTGGCCAACACCATCACACTCAGTTTCTCCCTCACCCCAGCCAACGTCAAGACCTTCCCCATTCTATTCCCACTCCCACTCCAGGTCTCAGCTCCCTAATTTGCCGAGATGAGTCTGGCTTGGCCGAGTTTATAGAGCACACCGCACAGGTCATGTCCACTGGATAGAGAGGGTTCGTTATTGGGTCTGGTGCCCAGATTTTGGCCCAGTCAGCCGGGCTGGAAGAGCTGGAGGCAGAGTCTGGTGGTGCAAAACAAGGCCTGCTCCTCTCCTTCCTGTGGGAAGGCAGGAACACACACATAACATATAAAGTATGTTTCACATGAACCAAAAACCACAGAAATTAAAAGTACTATTCAGAGAGAAAAGCAAGGTAAAAGTTGAATTAGCCAAAACACAAATTCTAAAGCAATGTATTTTGTCTAGATAAAATGGGAAAACGCTAAACACATCACGCAAAAGGTTATTCTTTAAAAAACAGAAAGAGTCCCACACTTGAAGACAGAACCGATTAGGGAGAATCAGTCTCCCAGATAGAATTTAAAAAGTACAATATCAGAAGCACAAACTTCAGGAACAATCAACTTTAGTGTGATTTTGAAATCTGACTATTTTAACAAAATGTAAAGAACTACAAAATTCATACCATTTATTTTATTGTATTAATTTGCCTCTAGCCTTTTGGTTGCCCCTCAAAACACCACAGGGACTTGAATTCAGAGCTTTACTTAGCAAAACTTGCAACTTTAGGTATAACTTCTCTCCCTACAGAAGCTTAGCCCACAACAAGAGCATAATTGCTAACCTAAAGAAAAACATTCATTTTTTATTAACAATAATCAAGCATAAAGTCAGAAAGGCACTGTTCAAGTCTTGGCTGCCACCAATTAGCTGTCTAAAACTTGGCAGAAAAAAAAAAAATCCAAGACTATTTGACCATAATATCCTTTTCTAGAAGAAAGAGACAACACCACAACCAGCTTTAAATTGTATTGATTCTTCTATGAACCCATTTTAAATCAGTAAAGCTTAAAGTTCTTTACTAAATGTCACCTGAGCTAGACTAAAAGGCACACCACCAATCTCCTCATTGTATAAACTGTCACCCTGTGGCTGAGTCCTTGTCCCCAAGTAATCTATGGAGTCCAGAGTGAAGGGAAAAAAATCACACAGGAGTTCTGACTATGGAGTCAATGTTCAAACCAGGTGAAATCTCCCAGAGTGAGGCTTTCTCCACTTTCATGTTCCGGCCACCACATCTGCCACGTGGTCTCCAAGCTCAATGTCTGGTCAAGAGCTCAGAGTGAGAGACAGAGTATGTGAGCTCTATCTACGGAGGTCTTTACCTGCCAGTGTCCTCATTTTATGTTATGTGCCCAGCAATGATATTAGAGCCAACCTTTCCCCTTCAGTTGGGTAAAGAATGGCGAGGAATGTCAATTTTTCACGTCTGTGATCAACTCAACAGTGCCTGAAACTTATATAATCTTTAGGTACTTCTGGTACATCCATATGGCAGATATTATGGCCTCACTATAATTCTACTAGTCAAGCTATATCCAAAATACTGTACCCAGATATTGCAGCCACATTTAAAATGGGATTTGATCTTGCTGCTGAAAGTGAATAGGACAGTAAGGGGTCTGAAAATTAAGTCATATAATAAATAAGAAACTAAGTATCTTTAGTCTGAAGAAAAGAAGGCATATAGGTGTAAAAACCATCTTCAAAATTTTTTTATATGTCTTGATGGCAAAACAAGGGCAAATGAATGAAAGAAAGAGAGGGAAATAAATTATCTAAAAATTAGCACTGCCTAAAAATGATCTACCTTGATGATCTGAGACTTGTTCTGTCTTTGTAACTGTCATAGGTGATACAGAAATAACTTTAGTACCTGATGGGAAGTCTGACTTAGATTTCTTTCAACAAAAAATACTGCATGTTCATAAATTACAATAATTTATGAATCCATCGGCAGCCTCAATCTCTTCTAGCTATTATTATCAGCTTTTCTTCATAAAATGGTAGTTGCTATTAATCCTGATTATAAAAGCAATAGAGGTTCATTATAGGAAAGTACAGAAAGAAAATAAAAACCAATGATAATCTCACCACTGAGACAGTCACGGTTAACATTTTGGCATAATTCCGCCAAGTCATTTTCTAAGCATAAATACATATAACAAAATTAGAGTCAAGCTATTTATATAGCCTTTGTCCTAATTTTTGTATTTATATTATAACCAATTTCAAAAGTCATTAAATATTTACAAAAAAGCATGATTTTAATGCCTACATAGTTAGTAATCCAATGTTTGAATATACCAGATTTCAAACCTTACATTGTTGAGGACTTAGGTTATTTTTAATTTAATTTTAATTGTTATAATATTGCCACAATGAATATCCTTATACATTGGCCTTCAGACATCTCTGATAATGTTCCATGTATATATTCAGACTGAATTTGTCCTATATCCCTCTAAGATATAAAAACAATTTGAACCACATGAAAATGGAAGTACATAACTAAATACACACAGACTACCAAAGCAAATGCAAAACTCCTATGACTGAAACTAATCAAACTTAATCCTTCCTCACAAATAGCTAATGCCACTATCTTCAAAAATTGCTTGACTCATACAGAAATGTTTGCGTATACATATTATCAGTTTATTAGTGTAATTTTGGTTTATCTTTACAATGTGGAAATAGTTCTGAAATCTTAATATCAACCATAAATAAGGAAGTTTGTGTATCAAGATCTTTCAATTAAGGGAAAATGCTGACAACTGCAAGAATTAAGGCAGGCGTTTAATCTATACAGGGAAAGCATTTTACAAAATAATATGCAAACCTTTCTAAACTAACACCAATAAATCCCTTAACTTGGCCTTTCCATGGTCACTTGCACTGCAAGTCTGAAATCGAGAGTCCCACCTTGTGACCCGTTTTAAAAGACCTGCTTTCATGAATTCAATTTGATTTTCTATACAATCCAATGCTTTGAGTTTGGTTTCAAGAAATCATTTTAATCAGTAACAACTAAACTTTCATCGCACGTTGATTTAAGATCATTCTTCACTTGAAAAAATTGTACTAGCAATTAGGTTACATTTGTTATTATTAAAACATACACTTTGAAAGAATCTCAGTGACATTCCTTGCTTCCACAGTTCCAGAAAGGATTAAAATAGGAAATGTGGTTTTCATAAAGCATTTGTGTGAAATGATTGGCAAAATATACAGCAAGAATAAGCCATTACAATGCAGCTCGATGCAGGTGACTCTACAACATGCTGAGAGAATATGGATTCAACACGCAGGCTTCCTGTGTCCAAATGAACACAAGGACACCACTCAGAAGGCTAGAAGAATGGATGACAAGCAAACCACTTTAACAACTGCCTAAACGATGCTCAGACAACCTTTTTGGGGTAGGGGATTATTTCTTTTTTCTAAGTCCTTTAAGGAGCCAGTTATCTCTGTCCGTACAGTAGCATAAAGAGACCCATGATCACAGATTCTCTCACTGAAACGTTCTCAGGATAATAGCATCGTAATCAGTAGTAAGAACTCAGTATGCCTGAATGTTAGCTTTAAGTCCTAAGAGTCTATTAGTAATGACATTCACGGATGATAATTTTTACTCAAGTTTGGGACCAACATTGTAATGCTACACAGCCTTCTCAGTGAACCTTCATAAACCACTGTGACATCTGAAACTCTTCACTGTATACCCTTTTATAAATTTGAATTGTGAACCAGGTAAACATACTACCTTTTGAAATACTAAAATTAAAGCTTTAAAATATCCTGATACTATTTTTTAATCAATCAAATTTGATTTGTTACATTTAAGCATAAAGACTCTGTTAGAAAAAGTACATTCATGGGCTATAGTTAATTGAATTCATTTTTAAATAATTAAACCAAAACTTATTTCTGTTACTAGAGGAACAAGATCCATTCAAAATATAAAAACAATGGCCACTGGAGAAAGTAGAAGCAATTTTACCATCTCTGCTGCCCCCCAATAAAAAGATCCATTTAGTCCCCATCTCAGACCACCTAATGCACTCATTTTGAGCTATAGAGGGAGCTGAATATTCCTCCCAGAAATTTTCCCCAGAAGACACTACTTGCTACTTTCCAGCCTCAAAATGCCAAAACTAATTTTTTTTGCCTAAAAAGGATGCATTTGAGGGTGATAAAAATATACCACATGAGCCACCCAACAGTATCTCATTTATGTTAGTCTTACTGTTAGCCCTTATGAGAAGCCAGTTTATAGGTCAGTTTTCCAAAGAAATATCCAAAAAATATTTTAAGAGTGTAAAATATCCCTATATTTGAAATATATGATGTGCACTTTAGGGAGAAATACTGCACCTAATCCCAATGCAATGGAAAACTCGGCTTTCCCCAATCATGATGCTGACTGGACTGGGTCTTCTTCAGTAATTGGGATTACAGATTCCTAAAGCATTTTGCTTTGATGAGTCACATTTGTAATACAATCACTGTACCCTCCACACCTAGCATACTGTGACACATTTTCCCCTCCAAGATCTGGCCATAGTCATTTCATAAGAGAAAAAAAAAAAGAACTGATTAAAAGGAAACAGGACAGACGGTGAGTAAGCCATGAACAACTGCCCAAAGAACCATAAAAAACCCGGAAGATCGTTTCCATGTGTTTTAATTAGACAGAGTTGCCATTAGGAGTGGACAAAGAACTAGAGAGAACACTGATAAAATTGTATCCATTCCCACCTTTTGTAAGTATAGTTAAAGCCAAATAATAAAACGTACAATTAATGGAGAACTTTGCAAAGTTTTAACACAGAAAATACATTTGGGATATTATCCAATGCAAATACGCAGTTTAATTTATAATCTCATCAACTAGGGAATATTAAAAATCATTTTATATACATTTTTAATATGTATAGAAAATAGACTATAAATAGCTCTCTTTCAAAGGTTTTTCTGTTTTCACATGTCAATTATACATTTATTCTAGACAAAAACAGATTTAGTATAAATGACTAGGCAGTTAAAATCTATAGATCAAATTGAATACTAAAATGTAATATTATAACATTTACAGTTTTAGTACATTTTTCTAATTATAATAAATTTTTCTACAGAATCATTTTCTCCATTAAAAGATGGTACAGGTTGTACTGTCTTCCACAAATTCATATGTTAAGTCTTAACCTCTGGGACCTCAGAATGTTACCTTATTTGGAAATAGGGTCATTGCAGATGTAATAAGATGAAGCCATACCAGAGCAGGGTGAGCCCCTAATCCAATATGATTGGCATCCTTATAAAAAGGGGAAATCTAGACACAGAGATACACAAACGAGTATATCATATGAAGATGAAGGCAGAGATCAGGACACCAAAAGAACCAAAGAACATTAGTAAACCATCAGAGGCTAGAAGAGAAGCATGGAGCAGATTCTCTCTCACAGCTCTCAAAGGAACCAACCCTGCTGACACCCTGATCTGAACCATGAGACAATAAATTTCTCACGGTGAAATCACCCAGTATGTGGTATGGCAGCCCTAATAAACTAATACAAAAGGTTTCAAAGCATACCACATGAAGACATTATATTTTGACCATATACTTTTTTTTTCCCCTAACAATCTGGCTTTTGATGAATAATGCTTGCAAAAATCAAAATTTTTCTCCAAATATTCCGGTCCCTCCCAACCCTCATTATTGCCTTTAGGGAAGGCCACATAACTAAGTTCTCTCCCACAGAATGTGAGAGGAAGTGACAGATGCCACATCCAGTAATAGTGTATAGAAAATTGGGTAGATCTCTGGAAAAAAACAGTAACTTTGACTCAAGGGGAGAAATGTATAGTAAGCTGAACAACAGTGTATTACAGCTTCAAATTTGAGACAATATATTTGAGAAATCTTACTGTCGGTTAAGTTGAAATTTAAACTCTTTGTGGCAATATACCAATTCTTATTCTGAAAGATATTTTAAAATTTAGTTTTATTGTTTCCTAATTCAAAAACTTTAATGAGATTACTTTAATAGAATTTAGTAAAATTTAATTACCATAATCATATTATTATGATTTTACATTTATTTTTATGGTGCAAAAAACATAAAATAATACATAAAAGTCTCACACTCCTTCTCCAATCCCCACCTGGGGAGAGCCATGATGAAGATAGGTAGGTATCCTTCCATACTTAGAAAATGTTTTTAAAATAATTAAAATCTTTGAACTTTAAGCTCAGTTAAAGAGTTTTGTTTGTCATGCACACCCCAGAGTCAAAAGCAAAAAACATTCCAATAAGAGGTATATAGATCATATTTACATTATTTTAGGAGTAGGAAAGTATTTCTTCAAAGATGCTAGTAAGCAGTGATGTGGCCTATTTCTCATTCTCAGATGTTTCCTAAAATGCCATTATGTGGAACTAGAATACATGTGACTGGATCAAAGTTCCTGGAGGACAATTCAATGCTTCTCCATTACTTCATTCTACTGTAGATGAACTATAATCTACTTCGGTCTAGTCAAAACATTGAAAAATTACTCTTCTGGAATGTGGGATGTTTGCTTTTTAAGTTACAGGTTTTTTTCCAGGGTGAGTGTCCAAATTTCATATGTACACTTCGTCTATCAAGAAGACACTTTCAATTGAACTAAAGTAGAAAATGAAGAGATTAAAATCTACTCCCATTTAATTATTCAGAGAACTTATTAACCTGTGACCAAGAATGGAATCTATAATTCCAACTCGCAGTTTGTGGGACGCACACATGTTCCTGCCTCCAAACATGTGTTTCCATTTAAACTGCTGGAATGTATACATGGCTATGCAAACAGTGATAAATATCAGTAAATCTCCTAAGAATGAAAGTCCTTTATGACCATATACACTGTGATTTGACTCAGCTCTTAAAATGTCTGAAGCAAAGGTGAACAGTCTGCTTTTCACACCTATCTGTGAGCTACAGAAGAACAATGAAGGAAAAAAAATCCTTTCACAGACAGCGTCTATTTGTACCATCACGACCAACCCAAGACAAATCTACGATTTCTGCTATCTGTATACTCTTTTTACCCTTACTGGTAAGCCTGCCCCAGCTAAGGGCAGGGCATTCTGAAATGTCCACGTATTGAGTACAAGTTGTATATTAACCAATGTCAGATAATGCCAAGTGAGGGGCTTGAAGCACAGTACATAAACTTCAACAGCCTGAATCTAAAGCAGGAGTGGAAACTGGTGGTCTGGAACATTCTATCTGACCAGCACATCATTTTAATTTTCTTAAATATAAATTCCTTTAGAAAAGTATACCCTGATACAAGGAAGGCACTTCATCACATGGGATCATGCACCTCGCCTGGCACTATGAGCCCCTCATATGACCTGTGCCGGCCAAATGTTGGAAGTATGAATGCCGCATGAATTCATCCACCTCTGAGCCTTCTTACCTTCTGTTTCTTTGCCTTCAAGCAAAAACTTCATTAGATTTTCCCCGGAAAGAACCTGCTTAGAATGGTTAAGTCCCATACAACATCCCTCCCTTTCCTCACTCATGCAGAGTGTTTCCAACATTCTTATTGAAACCCATCCTCCCTCATACGGAAGGGGAACTTTCAGGAGCTTCTAGTGTCGCTGTTGAGACAGGCGAATTTCCTCTCATTACGAAGGCAAGAGTAAAAAAAGCAACTTACCTTTTGAAAAAAGTCTTCCCCACTTCTGCCTTTTCCTTCAGCAGCAGCTGTAAATAAAAATGTATACATTTAAAATAGTTTCTCTTTTCAATTTATGTATTCAAAAAACTTTCAAGCATCAAGCATGAGAATACAAAAGCAAATAAGATGCCAACTTTGCTCTTCCAAAGCTGAGTGCCCGCTACCATGCCTCGCCCGGGTGCAAAGGTGATAAAGAATAAAACACCAATCCAATCAATTACACGTCTTTAGATTATGTAATACTCCTTTTCATGGTCTGAAAGACTCAAATCTCTACACACTTCGATGAAATTAATCTTGTCCTTTCATGGTTAAGAAACTATATGAACAAATATAACTATCAAAGTAATCAGCTATAGTGCTCCAAGCATGTCCTGTGTGTAATAAATCTCAGGTGTGAGATTGCCTTGTCAACAGGTGGCTCATCCCATATGGCCTACTTCTGGGCTATCTCAGTTTTATACTTTACAATGACTATATAATCTATTTGGATTTTAACTGGCATCATACACTACTTTAATTTGTTACTTCATTTGCATATACAAAGAAAGAAAAAAAACAACATGAGAACTCAACAGTAATGATGAAGGTCACAGCCAACAATAAAACTTCATGTGAGTCCGGTGCAGTGGCTCACACCTGTAATCCTAGCACTCTGGGAGGCCGAGGAGGGAGGAATGCTTGAGGCCAGGAGTTCAAGAGCAGCCTGGGCAATGTAGCGAGACCCCGTCTCTACAAAAACTAGAAAAATTAGCCAGGTGTGATGGTGCACGCCTGTAGTCCCGGCTACTTGGGAGACTAAGGCAAGAGGATCACTTGAGCCCAGGAGTTTGAGGCTGCTGTGAGCTATGAGGACGCCACTGCACTCTACTCAGGGCGACAGCTTGAGATTCTGTCTCAAAAAAAAAAAGAGATTAATTAAAAGGTCATTGTATCGGAACGTCATTTTTTTTTTTTTTTTTTTTTGAGACAGAGTCTCACTCTGTTGCCCAGGCTAGAGTGCCATGGCGTCAGCCTAGCTCACAGCAACCTCAAACTCCTGGGCTCAAGCGATGCTACTGCCTCAGCCTCCCAGGTAGCTGGGACTACAGGCATGTGCCACGATGCCCGGCTAATTTTTTCTATATATTTTTAGTTGTCCAACTAATTTTTTTCTATTTTTAGTAGAGATGGGGTCTCGCTCTTGCTCAGGCTGGTCTCGAACTCCTGAGCTCAGGAGGATCCACCCGCCTCGGCCTCCCAGAGTGCTAGGATTATAGGCATGAGCCACCGTGCCTGGCCCTGAACATGACTTTATATCAAAATGGTATCCTATAAATACAGGACAAACCCAGTTCTCTGACAATATTCATAAGTCTATGACTCTATTTGTGGTGAGCAGTGGGAAATTTGACCAAAAGGAAGAATGAGAAAAAATAGCATGTTGATTGCAATAGCCTCATATTGCATCTTTCAGAGGGCAAACACCAAACAGGACTCTGATTCTGGCGTAGGGTGGAACAATGCTTAGCTGGAGAAGGACCACTGGCCAGGACAAAGAAAGGAGCTGAAGCAAGAACTCCTGGAAGCTGGTCTGGAAGACCACGGTAGTCAACCACACACCTGCTGCGCAGGACCACAGTAGGGCAGTTTTTGTTGTATATGTGCATGTGTGTCTGGAACACTTGTTAAAATGACTAAAGACCCAAGAAGTGTGGCAGATGAATCATTTAATCACATTTGTCACTTAGCAAGTTTTAACAAGCACCTGTTACGACAACTTTGACATTCTGTTAGGTGAAGGATTCAAAACTCAAAGAAATTCTCTCTGCCCTCACAGAAATAACAAATATTAAAATTTAAACTTTTTACCAACCTAAATTTTATAGTTAAATATAAGACACCCTCTCCACTTTTGTAGAAATGTGTACTTTTTATCTACACATTTTTATCAAAATAGAGCACAGAGAACATTTTTCTGGAATTTCCAAGGACAGCCTGAGAAAATGTATAAAAAACAGGGGTTAAGAAAGAATAAAAAATTGTATTCAATGTATAATAGGGCTGTATAATGCCCCCCAAAGATGTTCATAACCTGTGAATATGTTACTTTACATGGCAAAAGGGATTTCACAGATGTGATTAAGTTAAGGGTGTTGGGATGGGAAGATTATCCTGAATAATCCACAGGGGCCCAATTAATTAAGTCCTTATAAGGAGGAAGTGGGAGGGTCAGAGTACAAGGTGATGTGACAATGGAAGGAGAGGGAGAAGGGACATGACAGCAACAGCAGACATTAGAGAGGAGAAAGATCTGAAGGTGGAAGAAGGGCCTATGAGTCAAGGAACGTAGATGGCCTCTAGAAGCTGGAAAAGTCAAATAAATGGATTTTTCTTGACAGCCTCTATAGTGAGGACAGCCCTGCTCACAGCTTTATTCCAGCCCAGTAAAATCTACTTTAGATGTTAAACCTCCAGAATTGTAATATAATAAATTTATGGTGTTTTAACACACTACACTGTGGCAATTTGTCACAGCAGCAAAAGGAAACTAATCCCTAATGCCAGTATCTTTTTAACTTTACTTTTTGCACAAATTCTATACCACCAGTAGCATGAACTGAGCACCAACATTTATGTGGGCCACTTGAATCACGTATTTCCACAAATAGATTCTTTTAGTTTACAAACTATCATTTTTACTGTCCAACTTGGAAATATATCAATATTAAAGCTAAAATTAAAAAAAAAGTAAAGTTGAAGAAATTTCTAAGCAAAGTGACAAGTGTGATTGGTCCTAGCGAAAGGAGCCACCCAGGCAAGACAAAAGGGCAGTGCCCAACCTAATGACAAGTGTCTGGGGGACACTTAACCAGCTCTTGGGCTATCTTTGTCTGAGGCTAAAAATAGTTAAAAGGGGCCATACTCGATGATACCTACAGTCACTTGGCAAACAAAGTAGCAGCAAGGGCGTGGAGATTTGAAAAAAATCCGAGGGACACTGAGAAAATTCTTCGTTGAAATTTTTAAAATCAAAGACATTTTCAAAGGTCTATCAAGCAAAGTACAGATAATCACCCCTTTCATCACAGGAAACGCCTTTACAACTTAGAATTCTATCTGTTAAAATTCCATTATATGATTACATTGATTACAGAAACTTCCTTGAGGAGACTTGTTTTGCTCATGACAAACTCATTATGTCACACTTGGTAATGCCACTTCATTCCAAGTCCATCCAAACACTAAACAGACTTCACAGAATGGCCCTTCGATCTCTGGATGAATAAAAAGGGGAACGTTTCCTTAGTTAGACCCAAGCTATAAAGTAACTATGTTTCGGGGAAAAAAAAGAACAACAAAATTTAACCAGAAACCTGCACCTTTAGCAAGCTTGTAATTTGAGGGAAAAGACCAGGCAGGGCACCAGAATTTGTATTCCAAGTATTTGTGTAGAAGAAACTCTAAATCTGAGCCTGGTTTTTGCTCAATTCTGATGCGTCCATTTCCCAAACCCAGAAGTGCCCTGGTAAAAGACCCCGGTTGAATTCTTGTTTGGATCATGGTCTCAGGTGCAGACTACGGTTAATCCTAGTCATCAACACTTCCTAGGGAGCATCTTCATTTCATTTCCAGGTTGCTGGGTCACCTAAAGGACTTTTACTGACCCCAAGCATGCAAACCTGTCAAGGCCATAGAAGCCAATCAAAAGAGGGTGACATTTTACCAAAAGCCTTCTCTTCCCCCAAACAGGGATCCTTCTGAACCCAAATTTGAGAGTCTAATTCTCAACCTTACTCTAAATTCCTCAGCATCAAAACATAAACTCCCAAAAAGTGAAAGATAGAGGAGAGGGGTCACTGAAGAACATTTCTTTCTCAACATAAACTTAAGCATTTAAATGTTTATATTTTACAGATCCAGAGAAGTAGTTCACTCTTTCATCCCACAAATATTCAGGTCCCAAGCCAGTGAATTGAAACAGGCAAAGTTCTACCCTCGTTCAACTCACAGCCCTGGCCTGTATAATACTCAAAACCAACCTACTAGTCAGATGAGCCGAAATGAAAATTCAGTTTTCCTGAGAACTTTCCCAGAGAGCTTTTCACAGTCACAAGTCTGTCCAAATTAAACTTATTATAAATTTAATTTAGCTATTCTCATTCTGGACAATGCACTAAAAAGCTAGTGATTTTACTCCTAACCCAACACCAGAGCTGGACAGCTACTGTTAGACCTGAAAAATAAAGGGCACCTCCAGGGAGACCATTTGAGAGTTGGATTGCAAAAAAAAAAAAAAAAAAAAAAAAGAGGTATGATAATATCTTGACTCAAATCATCTCCTTTTCATTATATTTGGAGGGGGAACTAGTGCCTGTGCAATGAGCCAGCCATACTTCATGTCATGGTACTCCTTGACCTTTGAAGTCTGATTCTACTCTATGATAAAACGGTTCTATTGAATATTCACAATCTTACTCCCTCTTCTGTTTTATTCCACTGTAACATGAACGCACACATAAAGATTTAGCAGGTTTTTTTTAAACTGCCTTTACAATATGACTTCTGCCTCATGTTCCAAAGTTTACGCACTTGAATGTAAAAACCCTGGATTATTCCTGCCAATAAAAGCAATTGTCTTATTTTCATGACATAGAATGAACTCCAGGAATAAATTACTTCAATACCACCAAAACGTGGCTGGCTAAATATGCAGGTAAGGCATTTCATATTTTAAGCTGAACAATTCATTTTTTTATGTTTATTATAATTTCTCCAATGCTTTGCCATATTTTATTTCATATTTTTGCTTCACAAGAAATATGGGATGGCAAAGGCCACCGCCAATAAAAACAGCAGAAGTTGAAACAGGTGTAAACTATTACAGTTTCCCAAACTATAGGACAAATCCAGTTAATTACCAAATTAAAAAGGGGTGGGATGCTTGCCTTTAAATTCTTCCTAGGGCACATGGAAACTTCTGTTTAAATATCCTTTTTATTTTGAAATGCTTTCCTCTATTATAACATCTGATGCTTTATGGAGCCAACTCTAAAAACCCAAGGACTATGTACTTCATATTTAAAACACAGTATGGGATACCTTTAAACATTACCTTGATATACAATGAGATTTTTTTCTTGTGGAATTTGGGAAAAAATAATTGAGAAATAATTCATTCTGGTAGCCTGATTCTCTTGCATAAATATTTTACTAAAAATTTAAAGTATTCACTTACTGTATAAATTTAATACATATGCTAAAAAAAAAGCTATGTCATATTTTATCCTGTATACCAACTATTTCCAGAAAACTTCCCTAACAACTTGGCCAATTCTACTGAAAGGGAAATCAGCAAAAGATGTAGAAGATGCTGTTTCTGTATACTCCCAGGAACACTTTTTACATTCATGAATTATATCTTGCACTTTGGAATGTATGCAAAGTTCTGAGAATTGACTAAGAAAAGAGTAATCATTAAGTCTATTTTTAAAGTTTCTTCCATTTCTCAATTATTAATAAAATCATGGTCATTATCCAAATACTATAACCAACTGAAGAACACTTCCAAGTATAAATTTCAGCAGCAAAAAGTGTAATCTGAATGTAGTGTATCACAATAAGTGTGAAGATTTTCGGACCCCATCTTTCCCAAAACTCCCTAATTCCCAGAGTTCACTGTCAACAAATCAAATTCACCTGCTCTGCAAAAAAAAAGTAGGCCCATTGAGAAAAATCAAGAAGAAAGAGACAAAATAAATATAAGTTTTATCTTAACGGTGGCTGGATTAAGGATGGTTTTCTTCTTCACTTCAAATTTTCTTAAATATTATTTTATTTTGCAATTAAAGCTCCATCATTAATAATGTAATATTGGAGGGATGGGTAAATTCACACCTAAGGGGTACAATGCACACTATCTGGGTGATGGACACACACAACTTTGACTCAAAATGTACAAAAGTAATTCATGTAACCAAAACATTTGTAACCCCATTATATTCTGAAATTCAAAAAAAGTAATATTGTTTTATATAAAACAATGTACAGAATGACCTCAATTCTGTATAAAAGTATGTGCATGTGCAAATATAAACATTACATTTACAAATATAAACACACGTATCTATATATGGAAATACAGTATACATTAGGAAAAAATGTGAACGGATAAACACCAACATATTAACAGCTATTATTTGAGTAGTAGAATTATTGTGTCATTTACCACTTTCTCCTTTGTATTTTCCAGAACACCTTTAAGTAGCTTGAACTGCTTTTTAAACTGGAAAGAACCATTTTTAAATCCTTCTTCCTGTTTGAGAGTGTACAAGGTTTTACCATTGCTGGTTTGCCAGAGCATCATTTTCAGCCCACAATGTATGAGGCAATGTGGAAAAAATATGAAAATCGAACGTGGATATAAGCTACCTAAGGAGACAGGATGACTAATGTAAACATGAGAGATGGATTATGCACAGTCAGTAACATCATACCAGGTATAGCTCGTAGGCCTTAATTACCCTAGTGCTTTCTAGGTTTAAACACAGCTGAAAACAGTAAACAATCCAATATATGGAAAACCTCTGGAGTCATCTCCAAATAGCCAGCCAAAAGAAGACAAAAATAGACACCCTCCAAAATGTGTGAACCAAAAAGAGAAAAATGTGTATGTATACCTTTCCAATTATAGACTGTTTAAAAACAAAAGGCCGCTTTTACTGACGGTCACATTAAATGAAACAGATAACATCTTATGAATTTACCACATCCTGAAAGGGCTCTATGGCTAAGAATACCAAAGAAAAGAGATGGATTATCCATGGCAATTTGGGCCAAGAGTATGGGCCATCAAGTGAACTACACCAACCAATCTGAGACACCCTTTAAGACTATTTTTTTCTTTTTTTTTTATTTCAGCATATTACAGGGGTACAAATGTTTAGGTTACATATATTGCCTTTGCCCCATCCAAGTCAGAGCTTCAAGTGTGTCCATCCCCCAGATGGTGCACACCGCACCCATTAGGTGTGAATCCCCCCTCCTCCCCCTCCCAGCTGCTCAACACTCGATGAATGTTACTACTATATGTACATATAAGTGTTGATCTGTTAATACCAATTTGATGGTGAGTACATATGGTGCTTGTTTTTCCATTCTTGGGATATTTCACTTAGTAGAATGGGCTCCAGCTCTATCCAGGATAATACAAGACATGCTAGCTAGATCACCATTGCTTTTGTGGCTGAGTAGAACCCCATGGTACACATATACCACATTTTATTAATCCACTCATGTATTGATGGGCACTTGGGTTGTTTCCACATCCTTGCAATTGTGAATTGTGCTGGTATAAACATTCAAGTGCAGATGTCTTCTTTATAAAATGTCTTTTTTTCCTTTGGGTGGATGCCCAGTAATGGGATTGCTGAATCAAATTGTAGTTCTACTTGTAGCTCTTTGAGGTATCTCCATATTGCTTTCCACAGAGGTTGTACTAGTTTGCAGTCCCACCAGCAGAGTATGAGTGTTCCTATCTCTGTGCATCCATACCAACATTTATTGTTTCGGGACTTTTTTATAAAAGCCATTCTCACTGGAGTTAAATGATATCTCATTATGGTTTTGATTTGCATTTCCCTGATAATTAGAGATGGTGAGCATTTTTTCACATTTTTTGGCCATAAGTCTGTCTTCTTTTGAAAAGTTTCTGTTCATGTCTTTTGCCTACTTAATTTCATTTCCCACCAAATATTTGAAGACAACTACTAAGAATTACAAAGACGATGGTGGAGATTAGGGAAGGAGCCTTTATCTATTCTAATAATGGGGACCACTGCTGCCTCTGTGAGACTTTGCAGACCACATTTCTCAAAAAATGGAATGCAGGGGATTTTTTTCACATGTCAAATCTCTCGGGGCAATAAAGCCCTGCAAATATTCCAATGCTGGGGACTATCTAAGACATTGGTGGCCCTGCCACACTCAGGGCACAGCAGAAAACAAGAAAAGGCCAGCATTCTCTAATCCACAAGATTTTAGTTTCAGAAAGCATCTGTTGCTGTCAAATGAAGGGAAATATATTCCCAAAAATCTAAATTACATCATTCACTCCTTTAAGCAACTTTTAACTTACAGTCTTCTACTAACTTTGGTTAAGAGTTTATTCAGATTTCAAATTTATCGGCCTGACAATGAAGAATTCCTTGTAGACTGATGACCCTAACATATATCAGTGGAATTGCAGTCCAACTGATTAACAGAAACTTTGGTCATGTCAAATATCTTGCTTTCGGACCCTATATCTTCTTATATGAGCAATCCCTGAAGCATCCTTTAGTCTGGCCTAAGGTCATAATACTATTTGACAACTTCAGGTACTTGCATATCAGCTTATCTTTTTTAACACATTGACTGCCACACGAGAAAAAAAAAATTTCCTCAGGGCCAGTGTTTTATTATAAAAATAGAATGAAAACTATGAAAACAAAATGATCCTCTCTAATTGCATGAAAAATTTGTCATTTTTTATTGTTTTTTGCGTTTTTTCCAATAAAAAGGTAATATAAAAACTTAAAAATTAGTAAACAGTAATGTGAAAACTTGAGAAACAGCTCACAAGAGTGAAGTGTTTTTCTTGACTTGTCAGGCTCTAGCGTAAATTAAAGGTAAACAGAAAAACAAAATTTATTGACTTCTATTCATTTAATCCACATTTTTAGAATTAAATTGTCAATATTAATTGCAACAATAAGATCATCAACAAGTAAGATTTTGAACCAACTAACTGCAGGGTTTGGCTAGGTTTTGATTCACAGGGTCCTGGGCTCAAAACTAGCCTGAGTTAAATACAATTCACATGGCAGTTAATGTGCTTTAAAAAAAAAAAATCAACACTCTTTTAACACTTTATCAAAAACTTAAAGGTGTTCATGGCCTTTGTACAGTTTAATGGAAGTATAAATACCTAACATCATGAGGATCTTGAGCTGATCTTCCTATAGAATCGTGCCATGCAATGACAGCCCTTGGCCACATGTGGCTGTGAGCACTTGAAATGTGCATAGTCCAAATTCAGATATCCTGTAGTATGATACACACACAGGATTTTGAAGACTTAGTACAAAAAAGAATGTAAAAATCTCATTAATTTTTTGATTATATGTTGAAATGATGCTACTTTTATATATCAAGTTACACAAACATATATTATTAAGACTAATCTCACCTTCGTTTCACTCTTAATATGGCTATAAAACTTAAAATTTGTGTCTTCCATTATATTTCTACTGTACAGCATTGGTATCAGGAACAACACCTTACTTTGCTGTTATCCAAGAAGGACTGAAAAGATTCAAGGAGAGCACACAGCCACAGGCTATGAGGGACCAAAAACAGAGAATATTTCCAAATAGTAAGAGTCAGCAGTTTCAAATCAAAGTTGAGTCTGTCTTAACCTCCTGGGAACATTCTGAGGGAGGAAAAAAAGTTGGTTGGTATTTGGAGAGTGGTGGGAAGGTTAAAGAATTAGAGCAGTTTGAATAAAATATGTAACATTAATAATCATTTCCTTAATATCAATCTTTGGCCCAACCCAAAGCCATGAAACCATTTAAGAGTTTATGTGGATGGTTATTTAATGGAATGAAGTTTGTATTTCTTTTGTATTTGTAATAACATGGCAATGGGGCAAGCCAACTTGTTTTAAATCAGAACCAAATGTGTTCCCGGCATGTTTAAAGTTCAGGTTCTATGCAGAAATCTGTGATAGGACAGTGTGTTTTGCTATTCTCCCCCCCAAAATTGAGGGTTGAGTGAGGGCAAAAAAAAAAAAAAAAAAAAAAAAAAGGACATGCTTGCTCTTATTGTGGCTATTCCCATTCATCTTTACACTAAAAGATTCATGTATTGATTTATTTATACAAAATTTATTTAGCACCCGAGACATACAGAGAGGAGATAAAAAGTTGTGGAGTCAGAAAAACCTGGGTTCAATCCTAGGTTTGCCATTCACTAGCAGTGTAACAACGAGCAAGTTCTTTACTCTCCCTAAGGTTCTGTTTTCACCTCTAAAATATGCAAATAAGCACCCTGTAAGCATTTAATATATGGAAGCCTTCAACTTTGACCTCAAAGAACTTACAGTTAAGTAATAAAAATGACAAATTCTAAAAGGTTGAACATTACAGAAGAGTCACTGATAATAAAGTTCAAGAATTCGAAGAATGAATATGGTAGAGACTTTTGAGCTGATTATTTAATGTGGAATTTAGACCTAAGGACATGGGGAAAGGGAATTCTAGGCAGAGAGAATGCTGTGTATATCCATGGATGTCTCATTCCAAAACTTCATTTTCCCTTTTTAATACCTCAGAGCATTTGAAATGGCACCTGTGCCCAGGAGGAGCGAGACGGTGCGACGCAGCAGAGAGGAAGCAGAGCTCGCCAGTGACTGGGGAGGTGAATACCTCAAGTTGGCTTACACTGATCCTTCACCAGAGAAAGTGGGGTCTGAAAATATGTGGGTTTCATGGGGGTTTTTTGCGGGGGCAGGGGGGATTGTTACAGAGCAGGGGGAGAAGGGGCAGTGGTGCAGACATTTAGTGTCCAGGGCCCAGCCCAGGGCACTCACAAAGGAGCTGTACCAGGAATGTGATACCAACAATACTGGTAGAGCACTTTAGGAACATCCTTTGGTAAATGATCTTCTAACAGTACACATCTATGCCACCTCTCCTCTGCAGTGTTAGTGACTCAGACTGACTTAAGGACCATGTGCTACCACGAAAACTAGGAAGGACAGCTATCCTTTCTTAGGGTTAGAAATTGCTGCTGGGTTCTCCACGTGTACAGTTCTAATGCATCATATTTCAATTCAGGTCCTTAGCTGATGCCATGCTTTACCTGTTGGGGACTGTCCTATCATGAGATGGCCACAGAGCTGTTATTCACCTTGAAATGTATCAGCACACAAGGTAAGTCCCCTGCTAGCAAGGACCCACCAGTCAACAAATCAGTCAGCCAACAAAGCAGAAAGGGTTTTACTGCCTGACTGCAAAATGTGAACAAAAGCAAAACAAAATAACAGAAGGAAGGGGATGAGGAGAGGAAGGCAGGTACAGAGAAGGAAACAATGGGGACAGATGGGGAAGAGGAAGGCGGGGAAGAGGAGGAAGAGGAGAAAATGAGGAAGGACAGTGTGGGGAATGGGTAAATAGGGAGGATGGGAACATTTTTTAAACTTAATATTATTAGAGAAGAAAAAGTAATGTACCCCCCCCACAAAAACCAATGGCATATTTTTAAAAGGGGAACATTCAGAAAACAAGAAAGAATGCTTGTAAATTAAAAATACAACAAAAATAACAATTCTATCCAAGATTTGGAATATTTAAAAGCATCCTCCCAGAAGGAACAAGAAGACATATATGACAGTAAATTAAAAAAGAAAGACAATTTTTTAAAGAATCCAAAATCAACTAACTGAACTTCCAGAAAAAGAGAACATAGACTATAAATTGGATTTTTTCCCAAAACGAAGAAACATACTAGAAAATTTCCAGAACTAAAAAACGTAAGTTTCCATATTAGTAAAGCTAATTAAATTTGTAGCTGGATGAATTTAAAAAATTCAAATCAAGGCATATCCTTCTGAAATTTCACAACATTTGGAATAAGAGTCTTAAAACCCTCCGGAAAGACATAACCAAGTCATAGGCAACTAGAATAGTATCAGAATTCTCATTCAAGCCATGGGCATGACAATGGAGTAAAGCTTTCAATTCTAAGAGAAAATGATTTTCAACCTAAAATGTTTTACCTGGCTAAACCTGTCATCAAGTAGATTATGGTGACATTTTAAAGCATTCAAAGTTGGAAGAAAAAAAAAATACCTTCCCACTACCACATTGAGGAAATAAGCCAAGAAAGGGAGAGACTTTCTCTAGTACCGAAAACTGGGAATTAAGCACAGAAAGGAGGGAGGAGGAATTCCCAAGATGGAAGCAAAGTTCCAAGATGGCAGCTGCAGAGCCAGCCCAGAAGGCAAAATAATGGTAAACAACGGAGCCAACCAACAGGCTTCAAAGAGGAAAGCTGTCAGAAAAAAAAGTAACTGATTAAGGATCTGACATCTTGACCATGTGGAAAATTATATTGAGAGGATCAGAGAGTGTAGAAAGACTTTGCAATACGTATAAACAATATTAAACCCCAGGGGAAAAAACAAGGCAATTGCCAACTCCAGGAAAAACAAAATTCTGACAAGGAAATGAAATATTTGCATACTCCTTGGCTTGTCAAAAAATAAAAACAGCATAGATAATATGCAGTCAGCTCTCTGTGTCCATGAGTTCTGTGTCTGTGGATTCAACCGTGGATCAAAAATATTTGAAAAAAACTGTATCGACATGTGCAGATTTTTTGTCATTATTTCCTAAACAATACAGGAAGTACTATTTACACAGCATTTACATTGTATTAAGTATTATAAGTAATCTAGACATTATTTAAAATTTATGGAGGATACGCACAGGTTATGTGCAAATATTACACCCTTTTATATTAGGGACTTGAACATCTGTGGATTTTAGTATCCGTGGGAAGCCCTGGAACCAATGCCCCACAGGTACCAAGGGACTAATGTAATATAAATAGTGAATATTGATTTAAAACTTGTGATTAAACTTTACTGGGAAAAGAGGGGAAGAGAAAAGTAGAGAACGAAATGCTTTCTACCATACAAAAGTACAATAGAAAATGTCTGAAAGTAATGAATTGGGAGAAAGCAATAAACACAGATTATTTAGAAAATGGAGAAATAATAAAAAACAGCTTAAGGAATAAAAACTGGTTGCATCTAAGAACGGAGCTGTTTGGCAGGGATGGGTATTGTGATTTCCTCATAAGTCTTTTCACACTATCTCATTTTAAAACTATGTATATAATTTTTATGGTAATTTTTTATATACCATCCTATTCTAGCTCAGTGCTCACACCACAGACAGAATATAAAGAGTGAGTGTGATAATCTGGCCTGAGACCATTTGCTCTGGTCTAAATGTTTCCCCCAAAATTCATATGTGGAAATCCTAACCCCCAAGGTGATGGTATTAGGAGGTGGGGGCCTTTGGAAGATGATTAGGTCATGAGGGTGGAGCCCTCATGAATGGGATTAGTGCCCTTATAAAAGAGAGCCTACAGAAGTCCCTCACCCCTTCCATCATATGAGGACACAGCTGGAAGGCTCCATCTATGAACCAGAAAACGGGGGATCGCCAGACACCAAATCCACTGGTGCCTTGATCTTGGACTTCCCTGTCTCCAGAACTGTGAGAAATAAATTTCTGTTTATAAGCTACCCAGTCTACAGCATTCTGTTACAGCATCCCAAATAGACTAAGACACCATTACAACCCTATTTTCTGAGTACAAGGTGGAGCTAATGTTCACCCATGATTTGTAAAGAGGGAAATTATGCTTTTGCTTAATTTCTTTTGTCTTGACCTAATAATATTTATACCTACATTTTATTTTAAAAGATTCTGGTTAAAGTCAAGTCATCTACACATCAAATAGACTGCAAAACAACAACAGGAACAAAAATACTAGTTTATCACTGGAGTCCTCAAGATAGCAGTGGCAAGGCTCAGGGGTTCCACTGCCCTGCATGACCCCAGTGGGACTGGGAAGACCATACTAGGAATATCAGGAGTTGACGGTATCACTGAGTGAACCACCCACAGGGCAAAACACCGGAGGGTTTATTGCTTTGCATTCTTCTTGGCAGTTCAGAATTAGAAAGCAGAAGCAGAAAAGACCAAACAGATGGAAAGACAGTGAGCAGACCATCCCCACAGCATTCAAAAAAGAAGAGGCATCCTTGCGCATAACAGATACACAGTTCAACGTGAACTTCAAATAGTTCAAATCATTATGAAAGACTCCGTAGGCCTATCTAATATTGACAATACTTAATGTCACTTGTTAAGTGGTTGCTTATTAAATACTAAAGAACTTATCTATTGGTATTAAATTACTCATTAAGTAATTACTTAAGTACTAAATGAGTAAGTACCTTCTTGTCTACTTTTCTATCGACTCCCTTTTTGATTTCCGAAATTGTACCAACATAATGTTATTGGCCTCCAACTCCTAATAAGAAAAATTATGGAAGATCAGAATTTTCATTTCAAGGAGAATTCTGCCTCTGTCAACATATAGGCTATATACTTTTACTTTCCCCACAATATTAACCTGTGGACAATTAATCTGCATGATCTTTCCAAATTCTTTTAAGTGGACAATAAGTTTAACTATATCACAAAATTTTTTTCACTGGACATGCCCACTAGCTCAAACGAGGTAGGGCTGCTTAAGCAAACTTACCAACTAATACGCTACTCCAGTAGACTGTAGGCATGCCAACTTGAAGACATACCGAGGGATTAGGGCACTCATGAAAAAAATCATATTCTTGAACCCTGCTCAGATCCCACTGAATCTTAATCTTTGTGGGAACCCAGGAATCTGCATTTTTAGAAGGATGCCAGATAATTCTTACAGTTTAGTCTCAAGCATTGTGACACCACTGGAATCACATGGTGAAATTGACACTTTTTATTTCCAAACTGTCAGTCAAGTTGGCTTTCCATAACCCTAACCAGCTGTTCACTGCTTCTATTCCACATTTTACTTTAACCCCAGGACTGTAGAGAAATACAATTACTCTGAAGTAGGTAAGGAGTTTAAACCTGCTCTGGATGTTCAGCAAAATTCACTACAACCTAAAGGAGCTGCTTTTCAGGACTAATTAAAGGATGGTATTAATAGAAGCAGTATCTGACTTATGTTTTAACATTAAAACTTTCTAAACTTGTTCTACTCATTGCCTGTTGAGCCAACACTGCCTCAAACTGCTTCCCATTAGAAGAGGTTTGAAGTGCTAAGAGAATCAGCAGGTGTTAAATCGAACCAGAGGATTTTCATCTCTACTCAAGATGACCAAGTCTATGATCTAGAGGTTTATGGACTGAGTGTGGCTATGCAAAGGTAGCAATGGTATCATTCAGAGGGGATCTGGTCTATGATCCCAACAGGTCCTGCTTCAACCTTCTGTAAAATGCAGCTTTGCATAATCACGTTACTACCAATCAAGGCACCCTCATTCGGAAGGCCTAGGGAAACATTTAGAGGAGATCTTATTTCTTAAACTCAGCAGTTGGCTGCTTATAAATCACACACCTACTTTTATGAAATTAAGCAGATCCCCTCCTCTCAAGACATTTAGTTTGAAAAAAGATAGATGCTTTGCGGGCTAAGCCACCAATTTTCATCTCTGAAAATAATCATTTGTTTCTGCTAAAGCTGATCTAAATCTAACATCTGATTATAATTTATTCCACTTAAAGTCCTTGGTTTGTTAACATGAATTCGTTTTTCATCAGTAGGCAGAAAACCACCTTTAAATGTGGTTTTCATTTCAAACAATGCTTGAAGAGTAATTTTTAGGTAATAGTCTTTGGCCTAGGATAAAAGTTATAACAGATATCATTACCTCGATTTCCTTTCAAAAAAATATGTGCGTATATTTACGATGCAAACACAGTGGTCATATTCTAAGCCATAGCTTTATTCTTATTCCCAGAATTGTAACTTTGGTTAAGGAGTCAAATTCTATCTCAAGTAAAATGGATCTGCTATAACAGCATAGTGGGCCTTTATATATTCATTTTCTTCAAGATTGTTCTATCTTCTCAGCTGATTTTTGTAGTCTATTTACTTTGGAAAGTTTAAACTCATTTTTCTTAAATTCAGGGAACTTAAATATCTTAGGCCTAGATTATTCACCAGTCTCAAAATATTCAAGCCTTTCTAAAAAAAGTAATGAAAGTTTCTTCTTCTGACAGTTGGCAATGCTCTATCAAGTTCCGGATGCTCGTGCCTGAGGCACCTATCCTGAAATACACGGAGCAAAAATTCTCTTGGACATCTTCCTGATTTTGCTAAATCTGTTTATATTAATTTCAGAAAGATTTGAAAATAAATTCTTGATCTTCTATGGTTCAGATACAATATTTGAATCCATCTTTTTTTAAATGGTGTGTTTTCCCAGAGAATTTAAAGATTTTACCCCAGGTGAAGGTTTGACATTAACTCTGAAATTCCTTAATATCATAAGCACCAGTAATGATGTAATGCTTGCACAATGTTGGAAGTGTAAATTCATGCAACTATTTTGGAAAATAATTTGGTTTATATAAAAAACCACTATCATTTCCATGTATTTGACCCAGTAATTCTATTTCTAGGAAGCTAGGTCCTACAAATAAAATCCAAATCAGGAAAGGAGGAGGAAAAACTATTAGCACAAACATGTTCATCTTATTAATATATATAAAATAAGCAAAAAAAGAAAAAACCAATATGAGAATTAAGAAAATTTAGATATAGGGACTTATTCAAACATTTTAAGGTCATTTGAAAAGATGATTTGCAATAGTCTTTGAAGCAATAAGGAAAATGATAATAAACTATGCAGTAAAAATAAAGAAGCCATGATTTTTAAGTGGGTCATAAAATTACACGTGCAATATGATTATAACTATTATTATTTAAATAAACACACAAAAACTAGGGACATTCCTCAAAAGGTCAAAATGTGTATGCTAGGGAAGAATAGGATCCTATTCACATTTCCTGAATTTTCTTGTGTTACAGATATATTACTTTGAAAATGTACATGTGTACATACACATATACACCCAAGTAAAAGACCAGTGAAGATATTTTATTGTAACTCTAATCCTATTTTAAATTATCTATTTGTGAGAAAAAAGGACTACAATCAACCTTTGAAGAACATGGGGGTTAGGGGCACCAACTTCCCTATGCAATGGAAAATCCACATATAACTTGATTCCCCCAAAACTTAACTATTAATATTAATCACCTACTGTTAACCAAAACCTGACTGACAGCATAAACAATTAACACATATTTTGTATGGTATAGGTATTTTGTACTATATTCTTACAATAGAGTAAGCTACAGAAATTTTTATTAAGAAAACCATAAGGAAGAGCAAATACATTTACTATTCATTAAGTGGAAGTGGATCATCATAAAGGTCTTCAACCTCGTCCTTACGTTGAATAGGCTAAGGAAAAAGAGGGGGTGTTCTTACTGTCTCAAGGATGGCAGAGGTGGAAGAAAATCCACATGTAAGTGGACCCACGCAGTTCAAACCCATGGTGTTCAAGGGTCAACTATACTCATGTAGCTAACTAAACCCAGTAAAGAAAAATCTGATTTACAACGCATATTTTAAGATTAACATTATCAAGATGAATAGACAAAACAGTATGTTTTGCCCAAACTCATCAATTGTGTATTGAAGATAGAATGCTTACCTTCCAGTAGGTCCTGCAAAGCTTCTACCCACAGCTCTAACTATCTCAGAAACAGCCTGAATCTCTCCATTCCCTGGCCCCAGCTCAACACGTAAAATGCAGTCAGCTTAAATGTACCTACTCAGTGACTATAAACAGAAACCTACAGCTGTGGGGCTTCCAAATAAGCACCTTTGACAAGGATAATCATAAACCAACAAAAATGACTTTGAAAAATGGGGGTGCTACGTTACATGCCTGTTTTAACAGCAAAGGTTGGGAGTCAACTTCTCAAATCACTGCTGCTGCCTGAACCATGAGAACCTTCCTCACACAGGAGCAGAGGTAACAGTGCTGCGGGAGGACCTGAAGGTTCCCCATAAGCAATTAGGAAACCATAACTTGGGCTTTGGCGGAAACAGTTCTCGACCATCTCAGTGCAAAGAACTTCCAAAAATGCAATGAATCACAAAATACAGAAAAACGCAGATGTTTTCACACACACACACACACACACAGCCTCTTTAATTAGATTTTTTGAAAAACAATCAAAATTACGTTGGGTAGAACAGGAGTGTTGTTTGGGGTGGGGAATAAGGTCTCCTAAGAAAAAAGTCTCTCTTACCCATCCCCCTCCTGGCTCTTGAAATGGAGGGAAACTGGTCTTAGAAGGTTTACATGGAGATGTTCCTTGGTCAGACAATCAACACTGATCTGGTACTGTGCCCAACCCTTTTCCAGGTGGGAATGAGGGGAGAGGAAGAACACAGCTAAGGAACAGAAAATTCAGAGGAAGTTTTTAAAAATTATTTTAAGGACTTACAGTTGTGGGGGGGGGGACAATGTAATCACATACTATTCTTTAATGATATTAACTCAAAATCTAACTGTGCCCAATTTTCTCCGCCACCACTACCCTCCCAAAAAAGAAGAAAACAACAGGCAATGGCAAAAGAGGGCAAAGATTATCTTGATTTTAACCCAAACTAATACTCAGCCATACATGAAATATCCATGTATTTCTCATCACAACACATAAAGGACTGTATCCAAATAAGGGTAATTTGTACAATAAATGAGATAGACATTTTTCCTCTAATAAACTTTTTGTGGAAATTTTCATTCTGGAAGGAGAAGTTGAAGACATTATAAAACCACATTTATTCAGTTAAAAAAGGGTATAAATAGAATACAGTGATTTCTCATATTCTTGAAAATGTATTCTATATATTCAAGAAAAACAATAAATATCATCTCTTGAGAAACACTGCTAACCACTACTTCACATGTGCTTAGCAAATGTATGAAATTTGGTGGCACAGGCTAGAAAGAGAAATAGGTACCAGAAGAATTCAGAGCAATTCATTCACTCAACAATCTATGTAGGCAGGACATATAGTAAGAAAAGCTGGGTGTCTACAGGGTGAAAGAGCACATACCTGATCTCTGAGGAGACAATGGCCTTCCTAAAATCACTGTTGGTGATCCAGAACACCTGGCACAACAAAGATTTCTCACTGTATCTCCCAAATCTCCCCCCTAGTTAAGCTTAACTTCCTGCTATGGTCTGAATGTCTATCTCCCCCCACCCCAAAATTCACATGTTGAAATCCTAACTCCCAAGGTAATGATATTAGGAGGTATGGCCTTTGGGACGTCGTTAGGTCATGTGAGGAAGCCTTCATGAATGCAATTAGTGCCCTTATAAAAGAGGCCCAAGTGAGACCCCTCACCCCTTCCAACATGTGAGGTTACAGCAGAAGGCAGCACCTATGAAGCAGGAATCAGGCCCTCACCAGACACTGAATCTGCTTGCACCTTGATCTTGGACTTCCCAGCCTCCAGAATGGTAAGAAATAAATTTCTGTTGTTTATAAGCCATCCACTTTATGGTATTTTGTTGTGGTAGCCCAAATGAACTAAGAGACTTTCCATAGTTTTTATCATACAAACGACAGGTAAAATCAATCTGCTTATCTTCTTACAACTAAGCAGCATCCATAGCAATGTTAGAGAGCACACACACAGGTAGCACCTTCAGAATATGAGATGCCAAGCAGATGTGGAGCAAAACAATGTTCAGCCAGGTGCGACTAATGAGGGCATATTTCCCAAAACTGGGAAATGTCTATTTGAGGGAAGAGAGAAGAGAACTAGTAAACAGGACCACTGGACTAGAAAAGGCAAGCATATTTTAACTCAAAGAGAGTGCCTATGGTCAAAGATCAGTTTCTTAAAAGCAAAACCCTTTTATGACATTTTTAAAGTAAAATATTTCCCACTGACTCCTAAACATGGGCATATGGTTATAGTCTACGCTTCTGCCCAATCTTATATTATTTCTGTGGATCATTTGACAGGCAGTTGCCTTTTTTTCAGATAATCTAAAATACCTATAAAACTCCAACCAGGGATTAGGAACAGCGGGAAAGAATCTTAAATGCTAAGATAAATGGAGCCACTTTTACTAGAGAAACTTGGAGCATTTTTGGTTCGGCTGTGGATTTGCAGTGAAAGAAATTTTTTTTTTTTTTTAAAGTCTGGTAGAATTCCCAAGCTGCTCTCTTTCAAATAAAAGAGAAATACGCTCACTTCCCAAAGCATCCATCTTTACAAGAAATTCAAGTACTGTAACTATCACAGCCTTCTTCAATGCACATTAAATTTCTTGGCACTAACTGAAACTGAAAGCACCAAAATTCCCTAATTAAGGAGAAATTTTAAGAGATACTCTAAAATGAGGAGAGATTTGTTTTTAATAGACTTCCTTATAATGAGTCATTTCATAGATAGAGAACTCCAGGATGACAGCCAAGAGTCAGCAGACAACTCCTTAGCACAAGCAGGCAGTTTACGTCCAATCTGGTCAGAGATGGCACGATTCCTGCTCCCAGCCAAGGCCAGACTGCACGTCGCTAGGGCAGGGGATCAGGACTTAGTCCTTAGTCAGCAACCACGCTGGTTTTGGAAACTACATGTAAAAGACAGATTTCTCCTTCGTAAAAACAGCCCCAAACTCCTCTAAGTCCATTAAAATCAAGTTTTCTGCTCCACGCTTAATCTGCTGACAATAAATTGAGCAGAGAGAGAATAACAACATACCATTCATAACCCCAATGGACTGATAATAGCCTATTGTTAATCCCATATGAATAAATGAAATTTTAGATTTCCTGGAAATAATTACACATGGGTGAGGATAGGAACAAAAGCTGTATAACGTAACTAAGGGATCATTCTTAGCTCTACTGAGTGCCAGCTGTACAAGTTGAGCAAAGTTATTTACCCTCCCTGGACCTTAGTTCCCTCTTATGCGAAGTGAGGGTAAAGAGTTCCTACAGACTTGTTTTAGACTGAGCTCCCCCAGAAGTAGACGCTGTGACAAGTCTTTGAGTGAAAGTCGTCTATGCCGAAGGTGATCCCAGGAGGTGCTGGTAGGGAGGTGGGAAAGTGTGATGTGAGAGCACAAAGAGGGAATCCCACACAGGTGCGTGGGGAAGCAGGGTCTCTCCGCAGACCAGGAGACTAACTCCACAGGGGACCTCTCACAGACTGCAGAGAGATGCCTCAGAGCTGGTCCCCACAAGGAGCCCCATCACTGTCACCAACTGAGGCAGGCTTCACTGTAAGCTTCCTTGACCGAAGTCCTAGGGCAGCAGTCACAGGGGCCAGCAGTGGCTAAGGTGACCAACTCCTCGTGGTTTTAGCACTGAAAGTCCAGGCTCTCAGGAAAACCCTCAGACCAAAGCAAACCAGAGCAGTTGGTTACCCTAACAGGTGCTTGCGGTAGCCATCACAACACAGGATGGCGAGTGGCAAGGGGTGTGGCTCTGCCATCCAATGTGATAAAGGTCACATGTGCTCCTTCACGCACCATGCTTAGCACAGGGCCTAGCACTCGGTGTTGAAAGTTAACTATTTTTGTATGCTGGAAGCAATGTAAGAATCACAGGATCCAAACTTACCACAGCAGACATGCATGGTGTCTGTGCCATCATGTGCACGACGCCCTCTGCAGCTGGGCTGGCTAGAGAACATGCCTCAGGCTGCCAGGCCCCTGCCTGCCTAAGTGGCTCCACAATCCCGCAAACAGAGCCTCTGATAAAATAAACACCTTTCTTGCCTGCTCCATCACTGATATGCAATAGAGATCTAAGCTGGAAATCCAAGTTAGACATAAAAGAATGAAAGTATGAAAAACAGAAGCTGGAAGGGAGCTTCAACCTCCACAGCACTGACACTCTTCCTTCCCTCCTGTAACGCAAAGTGACGGATGCACGAAGGCCCCCAACACTGGAGGCTAACAGGATATGGCCATGCACCCCTTGGCACCTCTGCTCCCACCAGCTGTGTCGTCCACCTCCCTAGAGCCAACAACTGTTTGTTCCCAAATATGTTTGTCAAATAATCTTGAAATACATAAATATATCTAATCAGCCTCCCACATGAAGAAAAGGCCTTGTCCCTACAACAAAAAGGGTAAATAAATGCATATTTATATTTTAAGGGACTAATAACTTATTTTTTTTTTTAATGATTCTTCAATTTAACCAAGTTTATTTTGGCTTCAGTCACATTGGAAAACCACTTCTGTATACAAACCACTTTACGTACCTCCTCTGTAAGTGTATGTGGGGCAGCTGATCTATCTGTTCAAAGATATCTTCCTAATCTATTTGAGATCCTCTCTGAAGGTGGCAGACAAGATGCCAAATCCTAGAGGTCCCTTTCTGATCAGTTAATCATGAAATGGAATGAACTTCTTCCCACAACATACAGAAAACATAAGCAACTCTATCACTCACCACTAACCTTAAGCGCACCCCCAGATTACTCGAAAGCCATGAGCTTAATGGGAATCCCACTTGTGGTCAGAACAAAACAGAGCTTCTTAGCCAGCCATTAACTATTTATATGCCATTTTATGCTACAACATTTCTTTATGCCATAACTTGGAATCATAACTACATCAAAAATGTTTGTAGTTAATAATATAGAAGACTAAAGCTGGCAAGTTACAGTTCAAAACCTCCAAGCCAGTAAGGAGTATTACCTTCCCCTTCCTTACCACCACCTTTCAAAAACTTCATGGTATGAGATTTAAGGAAAACCATAAACTAACAGGAATAAATTGCTCAAGAATAATGTCTTTTCCATAAGAATTTTAAAACATTTTTGAGCTTTATTATACTAAAGTTTTTATGAAAAGTCCTACATTGGAAAATATCTATATATACTGACTTGAAATTTTAAATATAAAAAATATCTTTCTTTTCCCTGGAGTTTCTGGGCAGTAGGCTCACAGAACTTTACAACTGGACAGATGTCATGTGAATTTGCTACACTGCTTGAGAAAATTCAGTTCTGCTCATTAGGACAGGGGAAAAATGGGATAGATGAAGCTCCTAAGATGTGTTAAAGCATAGATACATAATGAAACATGTCAAATAAAACAAGTAGAACGTGTGTGTGAACACAGAAAGGGAAAAAAGGACCAAGAATCTCCTAAAATTCATGAGGTATTAAATATGCATGAGGCACCTGAGGCACTAAATATTCGCAATGCACAAATTATACATGCGACATATGTGGCACTCAATATTCATGAGGCCTTAATTAGGCCACCCGTGGTAACATCCATTCTTGTCCTCAGCACAAGACACAAAAAAAACCCATAGCTGTCAGCAGGCTAACTGGCAGATCTCTGTGTCTCTCCCACACAGAACAAGTGGACAAACCACGCCAGAGCAGAACCTGGCTGCAAGTTAATGATGTTGGTTGATGCCTAATTCCTGAAATCACCCTCACGTCAATGAGCTCATTGATTCACACCCACACACAGACATATAAGCATGTATATTTCCAGATGATATACATATGTTTAAGTGTATGTAATTGCATGCTTATGTGCCTACATATATATGTACTTGCATGTATATGTATGTAGTCTATAGTGTATCTGTATGTATAGTGTGTGTATATACCTACTATATTCCATGTGCGGATAGGAATGCTGTGTGCGTCTTATTTGCATTGTATTCCACTGCTATCAGCAATGCCTAACACAGAAAAATTACTCAGCAAATATTTGTAGAATTAATTGCTTGTCAATAAGCAATAACCAAGATTATTCAACTGTAGAGCTTGAATTTATGCAGAACAGGAATTTGGTCTTAATCACTTTATTGTTTTTTTAACCATCAATCCCCCGATCTTTGACAATACCTGAAATATAGCAGATATATAATACATATTGAATGGATAGATAAATAAATGGGTTAATAAACAAAAGAATCAAAGAAAGGAGTAGCAACTACTAATTCTTAGAATGGATTTAGTGCTCATAAAGAAAATTGCAAATGACTTTTTTTTACTACTAGCACGTATAAACTATAATTTCCTAGTTGCAGAAAAATTTAAATAATAAGGCAAGGGTATCTCTTAAGTGATAAAGTTTAAATGAAGTGTGTACTTTACGTGTAGCATACCAGCCCTCTCCTACCTTTCAGAATTAAAGTTGTACTTCTGCTAATATTAACGCATAATCTTAACCACTTCTCTGAAAGTAGATCATTATGTCACATATGGTGGAGAATAATATCTACGACACACTGTATAGAACTGTTGTAATTAAATGAACTGAGTTAATAATAATTATTAAGAAATTGTACCAAATTCATGAGTCAATATCTGTGATAAACCATTTTCTTCTGACTACTTTGCTAAAAAATATAAAACATGCTTTACCACTGAGTTTTCTTATTAAAGAAAATGGAAATGTGTAAGACATTTCTTTGGGAGGTGTGGGGGGCGGGAAAAAAAAAAATCTCATAATGAGACCTACTGGTCTACCAGTGAGCTGTGTATCACATACATCCATCAAACACTGCAATCATGGACATAGAAAAGGAAGAAGGTAAAAGTAGAAAGGAAATAGTTCTCAACTTATCAAAATATAAGCATTGACTCTTTTCCCCAAAATCTGTATTACTATATTCAGAAAATACTCTAAATCACTTCCTTAAGTATTAACCTGCTGTTAGTTGAGGTCTGTTCATCACTGCATCTTCTGACAGCACTCGCCCTTAGGAACTGTTCAAAACTAGCACCAACCAAATGAATCATAGCTGATTCTCAAAAATATGAATTTGACGATGACCACACAAAGAGTTGTGTCATAGCCCTGGATAAAAACAGACCACACAGACTACCTAAGCCCTACTTGCCAAAGCAAAATACTCTTCAAGATAAAGGGAAAAAATAGCAATCCCTAAATGCTACCTAAATACAGTAGTCTTTATCAGACACTACAAATGAATTATGATCTGGTTCACACGGCATTAGGTCAACTGAATTCCACTTTTCATACTCTACCTCTACAACTTCTCATTTACCACTTGCCAAGTACAATTGTCAATTAAAGATCTAAGGGGAAGGATATTAATCACCATAGAGGTGGAATTCCACAATGACTAATTTTATTTATTCTGAATTTTTATTAATGGAGTAAAACAGAAACACACAATCATTAATTTATTTATAACCTGCCTTGTTAGCCTTTGTCAAACTCTTCTACACTCATTTATTCAAAAAAGTGTTTTATAGCCAGTTTGTCAGTCACTGTGCTACCTAAGAAAACACTGAAATGCACCAACCAACTCATCCTAACTTGCCCAGGACTTTCCTGCTAAAGCACTAAAAGCCCCATGTCCTTGGAAACCTCTCAGTTCTGAACTGGAACAGCTGGTCACACGACATTGAGAAGCGAACAAAAAGAAAAAAAAAAACCAGATAGGATTCTTATATTCATGAACCCTTCTGCCCAATGAGGGACAGGAAAATTAGTTAACAATCACGAAGACAAATTATGTTATAGCATCACAGCAATGATTCTCCTATCATAAAATCACAGCCAAGGCCCAGAGCTAAGTACATCACAATACATGTTCACGGAGCAGCCAGAGGAGCACCAGATGTTGCAGGAGCTACTTCTGCCCAGAGCTTTCTAAGAGATACCAAAATTGGCCCTGACTTTACCAAGCATCTCTCCCATACCCCAGTCAATACAAAGAGGGGACTAAGGTGACCACAGGGCATGGCCACCTTTGGAGGAGAACAGAATTGATAGGGAGAGGTTCCTTCCTTTCCTGATTTGAAGACAGAAGATGTAAAATCGAGAGGATTGAGTCTTAACTACTGAAAGGAGAAAGGAAAGTTATAAAATTTGGTTGAGATATCATTAAGGAATATGCTACATTCTATCTCAAAGAAAAGGGAATTTCAACTTAGCACAGCTGAGAAAAAATTACTGAAAAACAAGGGGAGGGAGTGTTATGACAGTTTTATGTTTACATTCAGAGTAGAGATACTCAAGTACTCAATAAAACTGTCACAACTGCAAACTATGACAATAATTATGAAGAAAAAGTACAGAGAAGTCTGAGCACATTGAACTGGGATCCCTGATACAGAACAAAGAGCACAAGGAAGGTTCCCCTAAGGAAGTATATTGATTAAAATATGACTAATGAGTGTGAGCTAACTAGGTAAAGATGGCAAGAGGTAGGGGAGATAGGAGAACTTCCTGGCAGAGACAACAGTCCACATAAAGTCCCTGAGGCAAAGTAAAAACTGGAAAAAAGATGACAGAGAATGATATGGGATGAGAAGAAGGGGTAGAGGTTCAAGGCCACATGAGGGTATTTTTTTATCCTGAAGCTTTCAAGAAGAGATGTGACACTAGCGTATTTGCATTTTTAAGAGATCGCTCTAACTGGAGTGTGGAGAATATCTACAGGGGTCAAAAGAACATACTGGGGGACCAGTTAGGAAGTTCCTACAGTGGTTCGAACAAGATAAAAGTATCTTGGTATAGGTGTAGCACAGGCAGATGTCTTTGACTTGAAACCTGTCTTAGCAGCAGAATCCCCAAAAGTTGATGAAATATTATATATGTGAAAAGGGAGGGAAGAGAAGATGGAATCAGGGATAGCTCCGAGGCATTCATTCCCTCAGTGGAGCCATTCACTAAGACACAGAACATTGGAGGAAGGCTAAGTTTAGCGTGGGAAGACACAATTCTGCTGTGGATATGTGACGTTTGAGAGGTATTATAGGCAGAATAATGGCTCCCACATCCTAATCCCTAGAACGTGTAAATCGGGTACCTGGTAAGGGAGAATAAAGGTTGCAGATGGAAGTAAGATGACTGAGCTGCTGACCTAAGAATAAGGAGATTATCCTGGATTCTCTGAGTAGGCTCAGTGTAACCACTAAGGTCCTTAAAGATGGAAGAGAAAGGCACAAGAGCCAGTTCAGGATATTCGAAAATGCTTTGCTGTTGGCTTTAAAAATGGAGGAAGGGGCCACAAGCCAAGAATGCAGGTGGCCTGTGAAAGCTAGACAAGGAAACAAATTCTCCCCTAGAGCCTCTACAAGGAATGTAGCTCTGTCAACACCCTGATTTTAGCCCAGTGAGATCAATTTTGGACTTCTGTCCTCCAGAACAGTAAGATAATCAATTTGTATGGGTTTAAGCCACTAAGTGTGTGGTGATTTATTACAGCGGCAATAGGAAACTAAAACAAGTGGCCTTTGAGACATCTAAGTCTCAGTAACTGAGATGGTAACTGAAGCTAAGAAGAATGCATAACATCATCTAGACAGAGAAATAAGCTGGAAAGAAAAGAGCCTGAGAGGTTGGTGATCAAATCTAATATCCTGACAGCCCAATGTATTCTTTTATGCTCAACCTCACTCAAAGGAAATGCCTAGACTATATTAAAATACAATTTTGCATGTATTAGATTAACAAAGGTCAAAAACTTAGACTACATGAAGCTAGTGAGAATGCAGAAAACTAGGCAACAGCACTCATTTTTGCTGTAAATATAAAGCAGAGAGATTATGGAGAGCAATTTTGTAAGATCATTTGAAATTCAATATGCACATACTTATTACCCAATCAAAACAAACAGATGTGCTTTTCTCAACCTTCCCACATTAGGGGAAACGGGTCCCTCAGCACTTTTCTCTTATTTCTAACACCAGTATGATAAATAACCAGAATCAATCATTTGATGCCAAAACCTGAATATCTCTAATACATCACATGTCTGTTTGCTCCTCCCACCAACACAGGACCAAATCCCTGCACTTCGTGTTGGTTGCTCCCTTATTTTTGTTTTTTCTTTCTAAGGACCACAAAACAGAGGCACATTAAAAGTTGAAATGCCCTCTTTAAAAAACTTGAAATGAGTATTCTTCATATATTCTCTCAAAGATCATATCAATCCAAAACTATTGATCAAAAACACTGGAACATTTAAAAATAGTATTAAGCCATGTATACATGGCAATAAAGAAGTTGACCATGAATAACTTAATATTTTAAATATAAATATTACCATTACCACCTAATAATTTTTTGTGGCTCCATGAAGAACTAGAATTTAGAAAGAAAAAAAAAAAGGACTAGAATTTAGAAAAGCAATGTTATTAAAAAGTTCAATTAACACTCTTTCAAAAAGATTATTAGGCACCATTATCTGAGACTTCATTTTTTCCTTATAAAAGTAGGACTATAAAAAGATTACTTCCTTTACTTTATGAATATGGAAAACAGAAAGATTTTACTTATTCCAAAACACCACGAAATAAAGCCATCATTTATTTTTTAAAAGGAAAATAAAATTCCTATACACTTCTAGCAAATTTTTGCATACAAGTAACTTCAAAACTTGAATATCAATTCCTCTTTCCTAATTAAAACCTTTCCTAAAATCAAATACAATAGTTGTCAAAACAATTTTTCTGTTTTACTGCCATCATTAAGACATTCGAAGATGACTTTAAAATTTGTTAAATATAAAGTTCCTCTGATGCTGTTTGATCTTTAAAAACCACTAGTTCTGTTATACACTGAATTTAATTTCTTGTTTGCACCCCGCTGGTTACTGAGGTTTTCAAATTTAATAAAAATATTGCTTGATATTGAGAAGGGGAGGCTGGTGGCAGAGAAAGCCAAAAAATCCAAAGCATAGCTTCTGGCCAACGGGAGTCACTAATCAGCAGGCATAAAGTTTCAGTTACGTAAAATGAATAGGCTCCAGAGAGCTGCTGTACAGGTGTACAATGCTGTACATTGTGCCTATAGCCAACAATAATGTATTATCTCAGTATCCTTTACCAAAATGCTTGGGACCAAAACTGTTTCAAATTTCAGATGTTTTCGGATTTCGGAATATGCATTATATACTTACCAGGTGAGCATTTCAAATCCAAATATTCACCTCATGTCGGCACTCAAAAAGTTTCAAATTTTGGATTTTGGGGATTTGGGATGCCCAACCTGTACTTAAAATTTGTTAAGAGTATAGATCTCTTGTTAAAGGTTCTTACAACAATAAAAAAAAAAAATTCAGGACAAAATGTAATACAGTCAATTCTCATATAGCTATGAACTAAACTGGAGTGACTAAGAGTGAGCTACAATGTATACATTCTATTATCAAAAAAATGGATGATCCAAAAAGCTGTTCTTTTATACTCCGGAAGACTTCCAGTGCTTTCTTTGCCCTGTAAACTTACCTTACTAATTAAACTCCCTTTAAGCTAAATTAGCCTACTTCTCCTTTAAGAACAGACCAATTCAACCAACTGGACAGAATAATCCAGAAACAGACTAGTTAGCTCTGCAGTGGGGGAGAAAAAACTCTCATTACTTCAAAAATTAATAAGAATTAGGAATGAACACTTCTCACCCAGCCTCCCTCCTAAAAGAAGGAAACAGTAATAACCTGGCAGCAACAGATGACATCTAGCGAGAGCCCTGTATTTCTGTCTGGGGATGGATTACAAAATTAGAACTAATACAGCTAGGAAGAAAACTCTTCCCCACTAGGCCAGGCTTTGGGATCTGACTATTGTCATGTGGATTGTTAATACTACGGTGTTTGCCACGAATAATGTCTGCACACATACAACTACTCCCTTTGTAAAGACAATTAGTTTTACTGGGGGTACAAGACCTTTTCAGCACCAACAGGAAAAAATAATTACTTATTTTTAATTTTACTTATGTAAGCAGCATAACCCGAGAGGAAGGTCAAGTGTCTTCTCTCCAGCATGGAGTGAACTATTCCCCTTGTGGACACCCACTGAGCTTTTAAACCAGTTCTACGGAAGCCAGAGGCAAAACTGAGCCAAGGTGCAGGGCTGCATTGTGAGCTCAACAGGGACAAGGCTGGAGGTCCCTGGTGGGGCACAGTGCAGGTCCAGTGTGGTTGACCACCAGTGGTACCGTATGCAGGGGACCTTTGAGATCCTCATCAATTCTCAGTGGGGTTTAAGTCTGAAACTTTATGAGCCATAACTTTCATGAAGAATGGACTCATAAGAAATCTAGACATCATGAGTATTTATTTCAAAATAGCCACTTCCTGGCCATTCAGTATCTTAAAAGGTCCTGTCAAGGAAAGCCTTCTCCCTTCACGTGTACAGGAGGATGGGGCACAGAGGCTAGCTTTCCAATAAGCTGCAGCAAAGAGGCAGCAGAGATAATTCTGCACACCTGCGAGGGAAAGGGAGGTTGAACTCCTGCACACACAGGAGGAAGGAGCATGGCTCAGACACTAAGTCTCGTGCTTCTCTCAGATGGGGGAATGGGGACACAGCAACTGGACCCCTTGCCTCTCTGAAAATTATGTCAGATGCCATTTACCTCCATTCCTTCCAAATCTCCATTTACCACACATTTAGGGAGAAGTGATATCTGGAAGAGTCACTCTCAAACACTCCAAGGTTTTCAGCCATCAGAAGTCAATCATTTCCATCGTCCTGACTAAGGCAGGAATGTGGGCTGTTGTTTTAGGAACATTTTCAACAGTCAGAGTCAAAAAGTAAAAAGTTTCTTCATGACTCTTTATTAAGAAGAAAAAGATTAATCCCCAAGTTTTCTATGATGTATTGATGATGTATTGAAACTAGGATGATGTATTGAAATACAATGTGGGCCCTGTATTGGAGAAGACAAAGGCAGATCATAGAATGTACTGGTAAAAAAATAAATAAAAGAAACAATTAGAAGACATTCTTTGACTAAATCTCAGGAATGAAAAATAACTCAAAAATACTCTTTAATGAAGAAGAAAGAGATGACTATCAAAAGTCAAGATATTAAAGTTGCAATGTTACTGAAAATGGCACACAGGAAAAGAAGGGTAATTAGAGAATTGAGATCACAAATCAATAACCTTTTTTATAACAGAAAATTTTAATTGCCTTTATGCCTACCTACCTCTTCACATCCTTTACAGGGTACTAAGTAATTATTTTTTGCCTTATAACTAAACATAAAAGCTTTTCTTATTGTTGACATTGAAAAAAAGATAGCTGTAATGAAATCTCCTTTTAGCCTATTAAGGAATAATAAAAATTTAAGTAACATTCTATGTGTATGTAGTAAGAAAGGGCTAAATGTGATTTTTTTTAAAAGCAGAAACGCAGTTTAGGTGAAATAGTTGACAGCTCAAATTTTTTTTCACTTAGAATAAAATAATACTTCAAATAATCATTTGGAATGATTTCTCCTATGCTTCCACCATTGTTATTACAAAGAGTTTATGGTTTTAAGAGCATATTTTGGATTCAATGACCATGGTTTCAAATTCAGGTACATATATTTTGAAAACTCAAAGCAGCTTTGGAAAGATTGCAGAGAACTAGCAGAGATCCAGAAAGTATTGCAATGAGGCCAAAAACCTTTGGATAAGTAACATCTGGCATTAGTGGTTTGCTATACTTGAGTTTCTCAACTTCCTCTCTGAAGAAACTTAAGTCCCTTTTGGCCTCTCTCTGACTTCCTTAAAAATGTTTCTGGAAACAGATACTTCACCATCTTCCATCTTCTTTATCTGGAGAAGTACTGTAGGAATTGTCACGAAACTGTAGGGGCTGGTGTACCACGCATGTTATAGCTTGCTCATGGGATCTCCTCTGTCTCAACTCCCCATCTGTGAAATTTGCAGCCAATCTGGAAAAAGCAAGAGGCTGTGGCATCAGACTGATGTTTGTGCCAATTCCAGCCTCACTACTTACTAGCTGCATGCCCTTGAAAAAACATTTTACCCTTATAAGCCTCTCTGTTCTCTTACCCTCCTTCTTGGGTCTTGTGAGGATTAAGTGAGGGGCTATGAAAAAGAACCAGTCCCTGCCTGGCACATGGTAGATAATCACCAAATGGTAAATGACCAGGGAAACCCAGCACTGACCATGATGACCACAGGTCCAGCTGACTGCTGGACACGTTGGAAACCAACCTCATCAGATCAAAGTTGCTTTCTCTATCTCCGAAAGCTTCCTCTGCCCCTGGCCAGCCTGTTTGTTTCTGTTTTCCCTCATTTTCTCAGAGGCTACCCGTTCTGACCAGCTGTAGCTCTGTTCCTCCCCTCATCCACAAGTCTTCAATGGAACAAGTATGTAAGAATTCCATAAGGAAAAAATAAGCAATCACTCATTCTTTCCCTTAACTCAAGACATCTGGGATAACTTACTTTCTCTGTTTCGTCTCCCTCAAACAAGTAAGCCAGAGGTGATATCTTATTGAGAAAATAAGGTTCAGAATAATGTCATCTGACCTTATATTTGAAAGTTTTTTATAACAGTCGTGATCCTTTTTAATATTATACCTTGAATATACATACCTTACTTTTGTAACAATGTACAACACCATTTAAATATTTGAGGAGGCAGAGAAGAATACATAAGAATTCACTAGTCTTAAACAGATGTTGAGAATGAGAGGCAGGAAGTAACAAAACTAAAATTTCAGGTTTGAATTACGCAAAGTGGCAGTGATGGGCATCAGTGCTATTCAAAGTGTGGTTCGTTGCCAGTACATGGCGTGTGTATTCCCAGACAGCAAGCAGGCAATACAGAATGATACAGAAATTGGGGGTAAGCATTTAGAAACGCTGATAGTAACTTGAAAAAGTAGTTATGTGCATACAGAATAAAAATTCAGGCTTATATTTTGTATGTCTTTGTTGCTTTTCTAGTAATTTTCATTTTTCTCATAATTCGTTTGTATTGAATATTAAAGGATCAGTACACTGCACAAAAAGTACCAATCCACTGGAGTTTAGAAATTTTAAAACTCAGTTCCTACACAACAGACTTGCTCCTAAAAGGTTTGGGAGAGAGACTTGCTTTGACCTCCACGGAGGGCACAAATGTGAGGAGAGCGTAAATATAGCTAATTAGGGGCCGGGTAACACTCTGCCAAATCCACTCGGCTCTTCAAAAGATAGGAAATATAATCCACATAGGTGAGAAAATAAAACAACTATCCTTAAATAACCTATTTAAAGCACAGACCAAAAAACACAGTAAATAATATTACTTAATTCTTGTCAAAAATGCTAATCAAACATTGAAACATTACAAACGAAAACTTAATGAGAATGTTTGAAAAACCACCCAAAACCAAAACAACCTTCTACAAACTAATCTCTAATTATGAAGCTAATTAATTACTAATTATGAAGCTGCATCAATAAAAGACAAATGCTTCCCTCTCCCTGAATTCTGAGTAGAAAGCAAACACAACTTATGGTAAACAAAGACAGACATTAAAAAAAGAACAATCACAGAAGCAGAGCCATCAGAAGAAACTTATTTAAAAACTGCCTGCACCAGTAGCTAAGGGATTTTCATAATACTCAGGAGTAAGTCTTCCAGAATCCCAGGTTGCCTCACCTATAAAATGGAGAAAGTCCTTACTTCTCGGAGCCAGCATGAGGACCACACAAAATAATGGATGGTACAACACTTTTTGAAGCCACAGAGCAGCAGTTCTCAAAGTGTCATCCAGGGACCCCGGTGGTCCTTGATACCCTTTAAAAGGTCTGCAAGGTCAAAACTATTCATAATACTAAGTCATTTGTTGCCTTTTTCATTCCTGTTTTCTCACAAATGTACACAGGAGTTTTTCGGAGGCTACATGAAGCGCGATGGTGGGACAGATTGCACGCAGAAGTAGACGTGAGAATACAGCTGTCATCTAGTACACCAGACACGGAAGAGGTTTGCAAAGACGTAAAACAATGTCATTCATCTCACTGAACATTTGGTCTTGGAAAACATAGAATTTTTCATGAAAAAAATAAGTTTTATTAACATGTATTGGATTTAATGTTGTGCTTAAGTATATCAATAAATCTATTAAAACTGTCTCAATTTAATTGAGAATACAGTCAATATCAATAGCTGTAAGCCATACAAATGAAATCTCTTTTGAGGTCCTTGATAATTTTTTAAATGTAAAGGGGTTCTAAGACCAAAATACTTGAAAACTATTGCTGAAGGTGAAAGACCTGTGTAAGCTTTAACAGCTATGCATATATTAATATATAAAATTAAGTTTGTATTTAATATATAGTACTTTAAAGTACATGAATATATTTTATGGGAAGAAAAAGTTTATTAGCCTGCATTCTGTATTTTTATCTCCACTTGCCTGTGGCATCTGCACAGAAAAAAGCAAACTGAAAGGGCTTGTTCTCTGGCAACCACATGTCCTAGGTTTTCCAGGAGAGTCTCAACATCAAATGTGTTTTCAATTTTTCCCATCAACCACAAAAATGTTCCTTATATTTCAACATTTTTGTGTCCAAATGCATCTCCCAATCTGATTCTTACATGCAAGAAGAATCGCAAAACATCTTTCTGTTGTGTTGTCTGTAATCATCTTTAAAATACTTCAGCACTGCTCACGTGACAAATTCGTGTTGGTTGGTTCTGACCCTCGCCCCAGGAGTGTGGGTTACCCCAGCTGAGAACGCCCCCCAAAGATGCCTCCTTAGCATTGGAAAGCCCCGGGAAGCTCGCATTCCAGAGTCAGTGAGGAGGAGTCTACACTTTCTTTCTTTGTCATGAACACCAAAGGTGTTAATTAACAAAATAGGTGTTAAAAATTATTTTTTATAGGTGAAATAGTGATTTTTTTGAAAACGCAGAGTCGTTTAGAAATATTGTAGAGGACCCCTGCCCCTGACTAAACAGGGCATACAGAGAAAGCCCGAATGCCCCAACGCTTTTAGGTCAGCACCCTAGACTTAGGATTTCAACTCTGAAGGATGACTAGAATTCAGTCATGCTGCCTGAACAACTTCCCTCAAATGCACATGTCGTGCTCAGAACTGTAAGAGCACTGGAAGGACAGAGTTGGCACCTCACTGAGCATAGTCACAGAATAGTCATACAACTGGGCCTTGCTCATTAATAAGGGTGTGCATATGAGGCAGAATTCAGTGTGAGAGTCGCTCTGGTAGTTACACACTGCCTGTAAAAAAGCTGCTGAGGAGGGAATGTACAGCCCTCACCTTGCCATCTATTACACCACTGATGCCTACCCAAAAGAATCGAAGAATTATAAACCATCAGATTGGCTTAGAAGCATTAGCAAAAACCTCTTTCAGACCATCTGAGCCTCAGCAATATCTATCCCTTCTCATTCAGCACTATCATCTAACTGCTAAGAACTGCCCTAAGGGGCTCAAAAACTGCAGGAAATCTGCCTTGCAAAGCCAACATCTTCAGTCATGACAAAGGTCAAGTTTGATTTTCTGTTGGATGAAATTCAGAATCGAGTTACCTTTTATGAAGAATCAAGTACCTCTTCTTGCAAGAAAAGGAGTTAGGGGAACATTCACTGAATATTTTAACATGCTATAAGCTGGACCCCATGTCACAGAAGCTGGCAATTCAACTCAGGGTATCACTATACAACCACCAAGACAGTCCCACTTACAAGTGAAGAAAGAGGAAGAGCGGGAGAGATCTGAGTAGGGAGAATATGCAGCTTCCAAAATTCAAGGCATATCAAGGTGTTGTGTCATTATTCTATTTGAGGTAAAACTTCAGATAACACAGAATCCAAAATCAAATACGAATTACCTGCATTGGCTTCCTTCCATTAATACTGATGAAGAATTATCAATAGTAAGCACCAAATCTTCTCTCTCATCCACAGCATAACCAAAATAAAGCAAATACCTATATGATGGAATACCACAGAACAACAGAAAATCATCCTAAGAATACCACTGAGGCACAGTGGCTCACGCCTGTAATCCTAGCACTCTGGGAGGCCAGGATGGGAAGATCGCTTGAGTTCAGGGGTTTGAGACCAGCCAGAGCAAGAGTGAGACACCATCTCTACAAAAAATAGAAAAATTAGCAGGTGTGGTGGCACATGCCTGTAGTCCCAGCTGCTTGGGAGGCAGGAGCATCACTTAAGCCTAGGAGTTTGAGGTTGCAGTGGCCAGGTGATAGAGCTGACTTTGTCTCCATGACAATGGAAAATATTCACCATATTTCTGTCCTCATCCACAATGCTAAGGGACCAATAGCATATATTTTCCTCTGGCCGTCTGGTTTTTTCACACTTCCCATCTCCCAGATATAATCCCCGTTGCTATTCTGTTCCTCTAGCACTATTTTCTACATATTTAAACATAGATATGTGATATTCATCTATATGTAGATATAGATGACAGATACATGTTTAAGGGAGACTTTCTTCTGTGCTTTTCAATTTTATGCATGTATTATTTGAGGAATAATATTACTTTAAAAATGAAATTTGTTCATATCAACACTTTTCACATTAGATTCATAAAGAAATCCCCATGGAAATAATGTAGTTTTAGCCTCCAGGCAATCTCCCTAAATCTGGTTTCCAACATGCTAATCTATAAAAATAATGCACTGTTTGACCATATCAGTTCAATTGAACAAGTATTTAATTAATCATCTTCCATGAGCTGGGTACTTTGATAGGCCCAGGGGAAAAACAAAGATTCTTTCCAAAAAAATTATGCAAATCTCCGAATTCATATTACTCCATTCAGAACTGGTCAGCTCTGGATGAGAGAATTTGGTCAGACTGCCTTCCTAAAAACTTGGAGTCTATGAAACAGAAATAAGAAAACTGAGAAGTCAGATTCACACTTCAAATTGTTCGATCTACAGCCGCAAGCAAGTCTGTAATGTACTGGATACACAGCAATGACAGATGAAGGTAAAGGAAATGAGCACTTGGGAAGTGGATACATTTGCTGGGTACTAAAAACTACAGTCAAGCAAACATTTCTACACAAAAAGAACAAAAGAAGATCAGCAGCAGTATTTTTGCAAACCCAAAATGGAAATGGTATCATGAAACATTTCACAAACACAGATGATTAGGAGATCCTATTTTATGTTTTATATGAAGGAAGAGCATCTGGAAGAGTCTAACCAAAACTACACTTGTTACTCATTTGTTTCCATTTAGACTATGTTGATGCCAAATTAGCGGTTGGCTTAGTGATTCCAGGTTAAATGGGTTCAGGTCTGCGAAATACACAGTTCTGGTTTAAGTTAAATTTCCTATTTGCACATAACTTCCCTAACCTTTAAGTTTCCAAACTGTATTTGCACCAATTAGGCACAAATTCTAAGCTGTGCTGACTCAAATATATTATGGCTAGAAAGTTAACGGAAAGATAAACATACAATGCCAAAGTAAGAAGCAGTTCTAAAGTTGAAAAGAAGCCTACAAAGATGGGATCAATTGAAATAAGTAACTCTGCATCTGTTCTGAATAGCTCCACTTCATCCACTTTCAACACCAGAATCTAGTCATCTTGGCTGCTTCTGCCACCACCTCCAGCCTATCACGCTCAAGAGTTCATCATGAGGGTTGGCCAACTTGCAGAACCTTAAAATCCCCCAGGGCCAAACCTAAGAGAGCAGCAAGCCAGGAAAAGCACACACGGGCATCACGCTACAGCACACAGTTCAATGTTACAAGGCGAGATAGGAGATAACCTTAGCCAAAGATAATTCCTCTAAGCCTGACGTCAGAACCGGACAATCCATCTATTGTTTTTAAGTGAATTTTCCAATGAAGGTGCTTTGATGTGGGCTCCCGAGAACCAGGAAATACACAGACATTCATCTTATAAATGCTCTCACTAGGCAATCATGTTTGCTTATTTACTGCTTACTGCAGTTGATTAAAAATCATCTTAAGTTACCATTCCCAAAGCTATAGATTTGAAGGATAGTCACAGAAATAAATATTTCCCCTCAAAACATTCCTGACATTCCATTTCAATTGCAGTATAGAACCCTCAAGATGTTTAAATATTATTACTTGTACACACGTCCCCTGCGGTGAGGGGAATGGCAACAAGAAGGAAAACGCAGCACTCTGCATAATTAAAGAGGCTGGAGACGGAGAACTTCCAGGAAACTCTGCGTAGATGAACTTTGAGTCACACCATCTCCAAATGAGTACGATCAGATGTACAAACTGTATTCTTACAGTTTGTAACTTACTTAACTTGAAGTGCTATTTTCTTCCTTTCACTGTAACTCTGAAACATACACAAACAGCCCCTGTACTACACTTGTATCAAACCTCCAGGTTCATTTCCCTACCTTTGCTCTTTGGAGAAGGGAAAAATCTAAAAAGCCCAAACAGAGAATTCTTAAGGATAACTTCAGAAGTGGAATATCTTGTCTTTTTATAAAAATCGATCCTTGGGAACACGGAAGGCGGAGGAGGGGAAGGCTGAATCATCCCTGCACTCCTCCACTTCCAAATCCTCTGCACAGCAAGCCGCGAGCCCAGTGGCTTTGGGGCCAGATTCCCCTTCCTGAGAAAGGCCTTGGTGTTTTCATGGAGTTCTCACAAAGGGTGTTCAGATGTGATTCTTATCTTCCTCCTGATGATCCGCTGAGTGGAGAGAAGGCGATGGGGAGAGAGGAATGGATCACAGGAGTAGGAAAAAGCGTGAAGAAGTCCAAGACAAACATCTAACACAAAGACCAGTCCTTACCTAAAAAACCCTGGCTGGATTTTTGGGATTGAAAAGCCTCCTTGGAGTGGATGTGGTGTGCTGATGTGGGCGTTCTGGGCACAAGTTTCTCCTCTATTGTGTTTTTGCTGGCCGGCAACCCTTCTTCCTTTCCTTTCATCCTTGCCAGAACGAATTCTCAGTTTAATCTTTGAGGTGAAGAGATAACCCACTGGATCATTAAAATAAGTGCTACATAATACAGAATTAGCTTTGGAAGGCCTTGGAACAAATGTGACCCAGGTTTAGAGTGCGGTGCTCTCAAGGAGAACTCCTGTCTGAGAGGAGCAAGCCAAACGTTGCTTACCCAAGGGCATCCCCACGCCAGCCTCTTCCTATCAAAGTCCTGTAGGTCTGTTTGGCATCTCTCAGTCAGGTCTGGCCTCCTGAAAGTACAGGGATGTCACAAAGGGTCCTGAGGAGAAGGAGGAAAAGTAGGGAATAGCCTGTAGTAAGCACTTAA
>RJWJ010005509.1:0-61408 GCA_004363605.1 Indri indri
TTGAAGAAAAGGGACTCACAATCAGATGAAAGATCAATGAGAGCAAATAACTTCAAGCTGGGTCTTCAGGATAGGGCAAGATTTAAATGTGGATGGAGGATCCTAGGTATAGCAGATTGTATTAAAGGAAAAGGTGTTGAGATTATGAACAAGGAAAGGGTCAGCTTAAATCTGTATGGCAGCACTATATAAGATATTTTAATGAGAGAAGGCATTAAGGTCAGTAGACTAGTTAAGAGGCTATTACATTAGATTAAGCATGGAATAAAAGAATGAATGAAGTTGACAGTGGTGGAGATCAAGATGGGAAATATCTAAGAGCTGGAATTGCTTGGACTCGGGGACTAATTGCAGGCCCTGTGGAGACAAGGGAGAAAGGCTAAAGTTTCAAGGCTGAATGAGCAGAGGACTAGGTACATAACAGAAGTAGGGATACAAACAGGTGTGTAGGCTTGAGTGGGGAAATTATTTTTCCAACCTGTAAAAACCTCCCGGTTCCCAACAGCCGAGCCCATGGTTTAGTCAATCCCAACCCAACTTCCAACCACATTTGTCTTAAATTAAGATCAAATTACTCAGTTTCAACCCAAACACTTCACCCAAATCTCACAGGGTTCAGATTAGGTCACCAACCTCTTTAAGGACTATACTTTCCAGATATCGCCTGTCTACCTACCTGTCTCCCTAGGTTTTTGAGTATGGCTACCTTACCATAGCTCTGCTCTGCCTTCTTGTCAGCATGGACTATATGGAGAACTCATAATCTTTCTCATTTAGTTTAACTAAATAGTTCTGTACACTTTGGGCATATAACCTACCCACCTAGCTGAACTTCAAGGATTATCTGGAACTGTCACTCTGTCTCCAGAATCAACACAGGATGTTTCTATCCTGTCAATTTTTACCCACCAATTTGTCACCAAAATATGTCTTGAATTTTTATCAAAATTATACATACCAGTGAATTCCAAAAAAAAAAAAAAAAGCATTATCTGGAGCAATTTGAAGTTTTGTACATTCACTTATTAAGTCAAACATGCTTAATGATTACCTCTTATGTGCCAGGCATTATTTTAGATGCTGGGGATTTAATGGTGTGATTTGTTGATTATTATAATTCTCTCATATGATTCATTCCAAGGTTGCTCCATTTTGCATCACTGGCCTGTTGGGGCGCTGATCTAATTTTTATCCTTTGAATCATTTAGTTCACTTTGTACTAAATGTTTGGCACTGATGAGATAAAGAAAAGTCTACCAAGTCAAAACAGCAAGGTCAAAACAACAGTGTCAAAATGTCCTGGGTCACATATCCCTTGTCTTTACTGGCCACGTTCAGTTACGTGTCTAGGCACCGATTACTTCCCACATGCCGTGTTGCAGGCATAATGCCATTCTCTATCAAACAACAATAGCAAAGACAATGAATTCAGTCCTAATAACTTGAGTTAAAGGTGCCAGAATGTCCCTCAGGTAAAAGTGTTCAGCAAGTGGTTTTAAATGCGGAACTAAGAAAAATACCCAAGACTAGAGATAAAAATCCAGGAGTCATATGAATAGAAAGGAATGTTGAAGTTGTAAGTCTAGACGAGATGCCCAAAGTAGAGGCCACAATGACAGAAAATTAGAGAAAGATCAAGAACCAGTTTTGTGGCCAAAAGAGAAAAACAAAGAAGGACTTACAAAAAGTAAAAAGTTTTGAATGATTAGAGAGGAGATCATTTTAAAAATAGGGGGAGATTTGACTTCAAGAACTTAAATTAAAAACCTAACAGTAAAATAATTTCTTTTTGTTTATAATAAAAAATGGGGACAGGGGGACATAGCAAGTAAAAGAGAAGAATTTGTAAAATAAGTTAAGCACAGTCACAGACAGAATGCCATGCAGCAATTTGTAACAATTAAAATTATGGGGAATAAATCACAAAAGTATTTCTTTGTTGATATAAACTGAAACAAAAAGGACAGATTGTCCTTTCATTTCTGCTAATCCATCGCCACAGTGGACAAATATGAATCGTAACTTCAAAGGAGGTCCTACCTTAGTGTCCAATTTTGTCCATTGCTCTGGTAGCACAAAGAGATGAAACTGGTTTACAAGTCTTTTCAAAGACAAGGGATAAAATGTGGTGAGGTGGAGGGAAGAACAATAGAGGAAGAAAATGGAGATCTGCATTTGGTAATCCTATGGTGAGGCACAGTGTCCTTCTCTCTTATCCTAGCCCCACACCCTAGTATTTTCTCCATGAAGTTGGAGAATCTAGAAGCTGATCCCAAGAGATGGCAAAGATGAGCAACAAGGTGAAAATGTGTGGATTTTTGTGGATCCAGAGCAGCTACTGAAATTGGTTGTGTTGGAAGCATCACCCAGCCTCTACCTCAAAAGAGTCTCCCCCCAGGAGTAACGGGACCTCAAATAGCATATGTCTTGAAGTGAACAATTTCCTGAGGTGGGAGGAGGGAAAGGAACAGCTATGATACTTCTGCAACCTCACAGGGGCCCAAACAGGCACTCTTAGATACTGTCACATGCTCTAGGATCCCAGGAGCTCATCAATGTCAGAGTTACAGCTCCTCTGCAGAGACAACAAAAGGACAAGAACCATTCCATTCAGAGATCAGAGGAGGCCTCCTCTTCCCTGCTGACCTTGTGCTGTGGCTGCAGCCAGCATCCCCAGGGACAAAACCAGGCACAAACGCTAGCGACAGGTATCAGCAAAAAAAAAAAAAAAAAAAATGGAAGCTGTGCATCAGATACACATCCTCCTCACCACTCATTCCATACTTAACTTTCCCAGATCCCCTACTCCTCCCTGACAGCTGAACACAAGTCCGTGAACTAGAGTGGGAAGGAACAAGGGAGGGTAAAACCCTTGAGAGGGGAAAGAAATTTGCAGAGTAAACTTTGAGCGGTACCCAAGATTATAGTGCTTGAAGTGGACTGCAAATAAAAGAGCCCGTATTATAAATTAGAAGGAACGATAATAACTTGGAGACTCCTTATTAAGTCTTTTACTGCTAGGCCAAAAAAAAAATCAAGGAGCTCCTATGCAGTTATGATGTATTTTCATTTTTTGCACAGATCTGACTTTTGGCTGTTCAAGTTATACCTATTTCAAATATTTGATATCATGGAAAATGATACATAACATATTACTAAGTGAGAAAAGTAGTTTTAAAACAGTATGTATAACATGATGCCATTTTCTTAAGGATATATATTCTTTGAAGGAAAAGACTGGGCTATATACTATGTTGTTAAGAGTGACTTTCTGAATAGTAACATTATGGGTGACTTTCCTTTTTTATTTTTCTCAGCTGTATTTTCTATTATTTTTAATAAGTAGCAGACTTTTCTTTCCTTTAACAATGACAGGAAAATTTTTGTTTTAAAAAGAAAGAATGGCCAATAGTATTGAAAGCCTCAAAGAGATTGATTTCAGTAAGGCTAAGAACTGTGAAAAATAGAAGGCAATTAGATTTTCTTGGTTGAATACTCATCACTGACCCATAGAAGAATAATTTTATTAAAGTGACAGGGATGGACAGTCATTTGTAAAGTTCTAGTATCATTCATTTTAAAAATAGTCTTGGTACTATATAGTTACATCTTCTATATACACAGAATAGAGAATATAATTTGTTTCCTCATTGTACCCTCTACTGAGAAAGGAGCAGAATATTAGATGTTTGTCTTGGTTCTGATGGAAGCTACCAACCTAACTGGCAGCAATTTCTTCACAGCACTGCACTTTGTATGGCAACACAAAGACAAATGCAATAAAAATTACCCTGAGCTTCCCACGATGCTGTGCTGCCTCCAGGCAGTCCTTCTAGGTCAGATGCAGAATTCGGGGCTAATTTAGGGCTTCTATATCACACAATTCATTTAGTTTGTTTTCATTTCTTATTTCTGTGACTGTCGTTGTACGTGACAGGGTAATGATATACTTACTTCTGAGTATTTTCAGATATATTCCAGATTGTAGCATAAAGTTTTATAGAGATGTGCACAACACAGCATAGTTTGGTTGATATCCAAATTAGTTACAACTGCCACATTTAAATAACAGAAGAAAATTAATATATAATAAGATAATTGTATATATGTAGATAAATGCAGTGTATCAAACAATGGTGAAAGAATATAAATCTTGTAATGGCCTATTGTATCACTGGATGTTACCATTATCCTACAGTTTCAGTTTCTATTTCTAACTTTAAAAGGATGATTGCAGAGTCCTTGAGAACAAAAGACCTTAATATGAAGAGTCCCTAATGCATAATACAATGCCAGAAAAACAGTGGGTGCTCAATAAATGTTAGTTGATGCTGACAGTAGAACGTAATTTAGATTATGAAGTTTTATAAATTTGAATACATGTATATTTCTTAATAAATACTAGGATGCAACTGGTCCAAGAGGAAAAGACAGACAAGTCCTTATGTATTTCACATTAAATATTTAGAGAATCTTCTGACCCAGGGACACCTGCTAAGCCATGATAAGAATAATGCACTCCAGGCTGTTCAAAATTATTTGACCCTATGAAACATTAAAGCCGTTTTACTCTCAAAGGGTTCTCTTATAAAAGAATAAAAGTGACCTCATTCTTCTTGCAGAGTAACCAAAAGGGAACTCTCTTAGATCAGCTTTCCATACTTAGCAGTCTAGTTAGTCTGAAGTGGCAAGATACAACGGCACCTGCAGGACATCCGCTGTCTTTCTTGAGTGCAAGATGAACAGTCCCCATCTCTATCACACAGAGTAAGAGGTCGCTTGGACAGCGTGGATTAAGAGCCTAAAGGTGCTCCTGTCCAGAAACCTCTTTCCCTAGCCACGGTAATATCAACTCACAGAATTCTAGAGTTGGAAGGGACCTCAAAGAGCATCCTGCCCAACAACCTCATTTTATAATTAAAGGGAAATAAAACGACTCACCTTAAATTACTTTAATAAAAGTGAAGTGACAACACAGGAACTAAAACTCAGATCTCCTAATTGCCAGGAAACTGCTCTTCACGTTATTTTGGCTGTTTTTTCTTCTGGCATGACATTCCTACCTTTAAGATTACTATTAGGTTAAAAAAAAAAAAAAACAACTCAAGGACACAACATCAGCCCTACAATCATTGCAGAAGCACATCACATGCATGTGTTTCTAGCATCAGCTGTTGCTACTATGCATCCAAGAGGAGGAGACTCCTGCCTGATTACTCCTGCTCACCTGCCCTTCCCCATCTCTGCAAAGCCACTCCTCTTCCTCGCTTCTGAGAGAAATTCTGCTCAAGCTGTAGCCCCTAACTAAATACCAACATTTCCTAACTGCTCCATATCAGAGCACATTCTCCCACCTCTGGATTCCCACAATAACATACACATATAGCATTCATTATCCCACTCAACAATATAAAATTTTACTTTGTTATTTGACTGTTTCATGTTTCTAAATCTTTTCTCCCAATTTGCACATGATGGCTGGCCCATGCATCTTATTTCATTAATGTCCTCCATAGAATCTCATGTCTACTTTTTTTTTAAATTCTTTTTCCAGTTACTATTATGTCATTACCTCTTTTTAAATAAGTTTTATTGTGTATATTTAAAGGGTACGATATGATGTTATGAGATACATGTGAATAGTAAAATGTTTACTCATGTCTGCTCTTAAAATGAATTGATGTGTTTACTATTCTGTCTCTTTCCCAACAGAATTTAAAGCAATAATAAATATCTGTTGAGTTTAATCAAATGTGAATTCAGGAGAATGAATTTCTGAGGGGGAAGGAAAAAGATCAAGAGTGGCAGCCCAGGCAGACCTACATGACAAGCTGCCCACACCAGGGCCAGGTCTTCACCTACTGCACAGCCCAGCTAAACCTGCTGTCACATCCCGCAATAGGCAAGTTTCCCCTGAAACCCCTTGATGTTTTATTTCACATTAAGTGACACCGTAAAATCTCCAGTCATGACATTTCAGAAACCAGTTGTTCCAAGGTATTAAAAGCAGACTCATCACAGCTCATTTGGACTGTTTGGATGCACAGGTGATGGAGGTTCCAGGGGCGAGTCCTCTATATTTGCATCTTAGAAAAAACGAGTCACCCTGGTCTGCAGTTTGGTACTTAAAACTCTAATCATGCCTTGGGCTTATTTGAATCACATTGTTTCACACACATATAGTGTCACTGAGGCATAGTAAACAGGACATATTCAAGAAATTCCAAAATTCCTATTTTTTGTTATTAATTTGCTATGGAATCATGATGTGCTTGTATCATTTACTTAATAAATGTGTGTTCCTACTTAAAAGTCTTATTCCAATGATGGCATGTTAAGTAGGCATTTATCAAGGTACTTATTTTCTTAAAAAATAACTATAATTAATTGCAATTGTCACTAAAATAATAAAGTATTTGCCTAATAGTCTGCGCATATACTGCGACCTTTTTTTCCTTACACACATTAACTTTTTCTTCTAGCTTTGAATTCTACCTGGTCACATTGGTCATAATTCTCAATGGCACATCATTAGATGACCTTTAATTAGAACCTGTAATGAAATCACTGTTATTTTACTTGGCATTCATAAATATACATATTCATCAAAATACACAAAATGTTTAAAAAATAGTGTGGCTTATAATACAACGTTAATTGAAATTACAGAGTAGACTGTTTTATCTGTACATATCTCTTTTAACAGTTTTGTTTATTTTTTTCTTTTTCTGTCCATTCCAATTTGTCCTAAATCCTTTAGCAGTTTTAAATTTCAGAAAGTATAAGTACATTTCCCTAGATCATATCAACCTGAAGATATAATCAAGTCCCAATGACAATAACAGAAAAGTCACTGCTTGAATTTCTGCCCCACTCAAATTTATGAAGTTCCCAGGATAAATATTCCTGGTCATAATGGTATCCCACATTAATCCAGGCCAACACACACTTTGCCTAGAAGCAAGCCACAGCATTGTGTCTTATCTGAATAAGTCTGGCAACTGAAAAACAATTACAACAATTTTGATCTTTACTGCAGCCTCTCAGAAACATTCATGAGATATAGAAAAATAAAATCTGCTTTCTCCACCTCTCTCTCAACTTTCCCAAACCTGACAGCAGCCCCATTTTCTCTTAATGGCCCCTTCCACACCGGCAGTCCTCTCCTCTCTCCCCTGCTCTGCCTAGCAAGGCCCTTTATAGCTAGATCGATTTAGCCTCACTGGCACTCATCTCACCAATTATGTTCTCAAGTTCTGTTCAATAAAGGAAGGCCGGAGATCTGATCGAGTTCCATATAATCTTCCTGACAGGCAATAGACACCAATCACTTTCTCCTCCCCTGCCCAGACACATACATGTGGCACCCCAGATCCCAAGTGCTAACCCTAAACTAAACTGGTGATGGTCCCGATTCAATGCATAGACCATGCCTGCTTCTCTGTTCCACGTTTCAACATTCACCTCACCCAGCCAACATAATGAGGCTGTAAAGCACAACTCTTTTTTGCTCCCAGGATCCTATAAAAGTCTTTGAAATACTGTTGTTCATCACATCATTGCCTTCTTTCCAAAGAGCACTGGCACAAGAGTAGAGACAATCCAGGGAGACAGTATTAAAAAAAAAAAAAAAATCTGTGTTAGCAAGTGATAGCAAGCAACCCACAATTGTCCAGTCTCTCATTGACCCTTCAACCCTAGGCCAATCCTATTCTACAAGGCTTCTAAACAAATACACAGGAACATGTATTATAGGGCTTTAAATGTATATAATTTTTGACCCACTAATTGTACACACTGACAACAATTTGCATACAAAGGTTTTCATAATATCCATATTTTTCAAAGTAAAATGTAGAAATAGCCAAAATACCTAACAATAGGAAAAGGTTCAATCATGTCACACACATACACAATGAAATATTACATAGCCATTTTCAAAGAAATTGATCAAATGACTGTATAGAGAAATGCTCTTCTCCTAATCAAGTTGGATATGTATGATATAAAATAGAAACCCTCTTTTTCAAGTTAATCCATATTTTATTAGTAAATAAAAACAATTGTTAAGAGCAGATTCATAAAAATTAGTGTACACACATTAAACATAGTCACGGAAAAAGACATTATATTAATATAATTATATGAAACACGTAATTATAATTTAAAATATTATATTTTAAATGAATATTCTTTCACCAAACTTCAGATGTAGACTAAGACTTTGGGCCCATCTAGAGTTCTGCATCATCTGCATAAATCATACCCACAATGCTGAAGGACTGTAAGCAGGGGAATGATATGTTCCTGTTAACATTTTTAAAAGATCCCTCTGATTGCTCTATGGAGAGTTCAGGGCAGGAAGGCAAGAGTGAAAGTAGAGAAATAAGATAGAAAAAGATTCTGATAATCCAAGAATGACAAGAAGGAGGGTTGGACCAGGGTGTTAGCAGTGCAGGTACAGAGAAGTAGCTAGGTTGAGATAGATTTTAAAGTGAGTATATGCCAACAGGACTTCTAAGTCATTAAATATGGGAGAGAAGTGACCCCTAGGCTTGGGCTCCTGGGGAAGTATAGAAACATTAACTGAAAAGAAACAAACTAGAGACAGGCAGGAAGGCAAAACATCAAGCTGTTTGGACATGCCACATTTGAGGTACCTACGAGACATCAAAGTGGAATCCAATGGACAGCTGAAGATAAAGTCTAAAACTCAGTGGAGAAATTGAAGCTGGACTTATAAATTTATGAGTCATAAGCCTATAGATCTTATTTAATAACAAGAGGTTGGATGAAATCATCTAGAGGGAGTGTGCAGACAAAACAGGAAGACCAAGAAACTGGAAAATGGAGATGTCGGTAAGATAGCTAAGTAGAGCTTTATCTTGTAAGACAAAAGGAACCAACGAGACGGAAGGAAAGCTTGGATATTCCAGTGTTCCAGAAGCAAGTGAAGAGTGATAATGCTGCTGAGAGGTTGAATGAGATGAACACAAATACTTTAGCGAGCTGGAGGTGAGGGGTGGCTGTGATCACAGCAGTTTCAGTGGAAGGATAGACAGAAAATAATGATTAAAGTACATGTTTTAAAAAAAGGAAGTAGAGGAGAACAAATGGACACAACAAGAATGACACCGTTTTCAAGGACTTTTACCATGGAGAGAAGCAGAGAAATGAAGTGGTAACAGGAGGACGAAATAAAGTCAAGGAGAGTTTTTCTTTAAATGATGAAAACTGTTACTCCACGTATATAAACTGCTGGGAACGATTGGTAGAGAAGGAAAAGTTGATGATGCAGATGAGACATGGGACACTGCAGTGGCAGAGAAGGCCAGTAAATAGGCGGGAATGCAGGATCCAGTGCCGAGTGAAGTGGCTGGCTGCGGGGAGAAGCAAGGACAGTTCACGTTGAAACTGGAGGGAAAGCAGGATTTAGGAGTAAAGGTGTAAACATATTTGGTGATGGGAAGTGAAAGCAGTTGTCATCTGAGCCCTCAGCCATCAGCTAGGAATAAGGATGGGGTACAAAGTATTAGAAGTTGAAAAATAAAAAAAGAATAAAGTGTAAAGTGTAAAATAATCATCAAAGAGAGAAGGAAAATAGACGTACTAGAGAAATATGGTTGGACTGGTTAGCAGGGTTGACTGCTCACTTGAGATTTGTGGTGATAAATTTAATCAAACCAATAAGTACAGTTGGGTATTCTCCTTCAGCCACATGCAGCTACTTATTTCAGTTCTAAGATAAAGCAGGTTTGTATTTACATGGAGTAGACTCTTGTCGGGTCAGAGAAAAGCAGGGGAGGTAAGGGTGTATGCAAGGGAGTGATTAAAGACCCTAAGCTACATGAGGAGAAAAGTGAGGACATAGGTGGTGATGATGGAAAGGAATGAACAGTAAAAAAGTGGTTGGCGGAGGGCAATGGACTGAAGGTCCTGATAGAATTAAGAATCGTTGAAGTGGGAATACCAGGAAAAGCAAGCTAGAAAGATAGAAGGTGACGGTTTCATATGGGATGCTTACAGTTGATATTTTGATGGTGGGATCACTGTCTCCAAAGGCAAGGTTTAGAGTTATATTAGTCAGGGTTCTTCAAGAGAAACAGAAGCATTAGGATATTTATTTGTTTGTTTATTATAGGAATTGGCTCACATGATGACGAAGGCCAAAAAGTTCCACCATCTGCTGTCCGCAAGCTGTATAACCAGGAAAATCGGTGGCATAATTCAGTTTGAGAACTCGGGGGAAGGGTCACGGTATAAGTCCCAGGGTCCAAAGGCCAGAGAACCAGGGACTCCAATATCCAAGGCCAGGAGAAAAATGAATGTCCCAGCTAAAGAAAGAGAGAGAATTTGCCCTTCCTCTGCCTTTTTATTCTGTGTGAGCCCTCAGTGGATTGGATGATGCCCACACACATTGATGAGGACAATCTTCTTTATTGGCTCTACAGATTTGAATGCTAGTCTCTTCCTGCAACACCCTCATGGACACACCCAGAAATAATGTTTACCAGCTAGCTGGGCATCCTTTAGCCCAGTCACATTGACACACAAAATGAACCATCACTGGGATGACCCTGGAAGTGGGGGATGAGGAGGACAAGATTGTTGGAAATGAGGAAGTCAAGGCACTGACTAGCTAAAGTATGGGTGGATTTGTTATCATCAAATCCATGGCAGAAATTGTAGTAGAGATGAGTATTTAGCCAAGTACTAAGTCTTCAACAAATGATAAATTTTTTATATTGTATTGAATAACGGTTTTATATGATAAATTCTAGTATTAAACTATTGGGTTGTTGAGAATAGGGTCTTTTATTTTTATCTTTGTCTCTCTAATGCCTAGGATAATGTCTAGTACATAATAACCATTTAATAAATGCTTGCTAAGGCAATTCCCCACCCCTCTCCAACAGTTTCCATATCTTAATTTTCCCTTGGCCCAAGATCAATTCAGCAGGAGTGGCATGAAAAGGGGGAAAGTAAATTACATATCAGGGATAAATCAAGACACAGGGATGCCTCAGAAAGGCTTAAAAATTTGGCGTTGTTTTCAACAAAAGCTATTTAACTATGTAACCACTTTTAAAGGAGAGGGCATTGCAGCCACTGTGGTCCTCTTCTGCTTTCTGTTGAGAACTTGATCAACTTCTTCTATTATCTCTAGTAATTCAATCCTGGTCCCAAATTCTCATATCCTACACCAAAATTTTAAGTACTTATGTTACCTAAACCCTCTTTTCGTGTAGAATAATTTAGCTTCATTTATTCAAATATGCATTTTACAATCTCACCTCCCACTCCAAACAACTTATGAAAGTATTCCTTCCAACCCAATAGAGTGTATGCCTTATTGTCCAGTAATGTTCAGAACCTCTCATAGATCAGCATTCAGGATCCTTCCTGATTGGTCAATTTCTTAACCAATTCAGCTCTGTCACCTTATCTGGGACCAGGAGAACCATAGCAGGATTAAAGGGAAAGTCATGCCAACAGCTGCATGAGGGGTTGATCCATAAAAGCGCTAAAATATAACTGGAATAAAGGTTCACATTTTAAATTCATCCCCTATCACAGACTTACAATGTTCTCAAGTAAACACCCCTCTCTACTGCAGACCTAGCTCTGTTGAGTATGTTTTTTTAATGAACATTTGCAGTTGTAGGCAAATAAAAGTTTGTTGCAATCAGTTGAAATTCCCAAAACTGAGTGATATAGGTTTATTAGAATGCAGTTTCCTTTATTGCCTAAATTTTAAATTCTTTCCCCCCTAAGAAGTTGTCTGGCTTGGCATATAGAAAAGAAAGCTAAAGAGAGAATAGCAGTCATATTAATAATAATTATATCTAACTTGAAATTAAATGATTTGCCCTAAGTCGCAAGTTAGTAAGTGACAGAGCTGGTATTTAAACCCAGGCAACCTGGCTCAGAACCTGCATTCTTAATTATTACACTATTTTTGTATATTTTTTTTTACAAAATATTGGCACTGGTTTGGCAAGCAAATTACTGAGTAACTGTTTCTTTGCACAATTTGTTCCAATAGACATTCAATTTCTATCTCCACTAAATAAATACTAAACAACTATTTAAAGAACACTGATGTTAAAAGGGGCCAAATTATTAGCCACCCTGAGGCGTGCGTATGTTCTCCATCTAGTCCAGGGTGGTAGATTGCATTGTTCTCAATTCTACACCTTTTCTTGTATCTACCTTGTATCTACCGTTTGCCATGTGACTTTTCCATTCCCCCTGCCAGATGGCAAGTGTACTTCCCAGTCTTTCACTTGAGGCCAGGTCATGCCACTTGCTTTTGCCAGTGGGATATTAACAAGCAAAGCTCGAGATGTGCTTATACAGCTGGGTTTATTCTCTTGCACTCTGCCATGGGCATGCAAAGAATAGGCATGCCCTGAGTAGCCCACTGATCCCAGAAGAATGAGAGGCACCCAGAGCAGACCTAAACTTCACCTCCAGTCTTTGGCCAAGCCCAGCCTGCATCAGCTGAGCCCTAGGCAAATCTCATATGCAGAACAAAAGAGAATTGTTTCTTATTGCCTGTCACTGAATTTCACAGTAGTTTTTAATCAGCATTAATTCAGCCAAAGTTAACTGATACATTCTGCATAAGACCCACAAAGTCTAAGTCCCATTCTTCTACTCTCAGACTTTGGCCAGAGCTTGATAAAGCACCCAGGAAAGCCTAACCACAAACATTCTAAATAGAAACATATTTTCATTGTTTTTTGGGAGTAAAAAGATCTCTATCTTTTAGAATTTATATAAAACTCCACTTTCTTATTGTGAACACCTGGAAAAGAAAATATAAAGAGGAAATATAGAAGGCAGTTTGGGGAATTTTTATGCATTGTTTTCTTTCTTTTTTAAATATTTGGTATACTTTCTTATTAGCACAAAGGGAAGAAAAAAGAAGGAAAAAAAATCTTTAAGAAATAGAATTTTTCCCCCTTATTTCAGGAGTGGTAGTTTAAAAACTACCACTATGAAACTATACAGAGGGCCAGGGAAGCAAGAAACAAATTCATGGAACCAAAAGAAAACAAAAAAGGGAGGAGCCACACAATACTTAAAAGCGCTCCCAGGGAAACACACCTATTTGAGCCAGAGATGTTTCAATTCACAGGTAGGGGAAATTGGTAGAGTTCTTCTGGTGTACTCGTGTATCTAAGTTTGTAGCTGGTATCACTCCAAAGTAGAGCTCTGAAAGCATTTTCTCATAGCAATAGTTTTCCTACATTGTGATAAATTTTACAGTGTTTAGCATTACATTCCGTCATTCATTTCACAAATTTTATTTAGTACTTACTCTGCACCAGGCACTGTGTTATGGTAAGTAAGCAATAAGGGTAAAGACGTGAAGACTGCTAAAGGAAACGAAGCAATAAGTATAGCATCCTTTTTTGAGGAATCTCAAACAACTGGCTCACAAATCACCTTTCAGAATGTAATCTCTCTATAAATTAAGAACTGTGTTGTTCTGTACTTTTGTCCACTAAGTACATCAGAAAGGCTCAAGGAACATGAGGGTTAAAAATAGATGTGTTGGCTAATTTTTAAAAGGAAACTGCAATGGGATTAGTGCATGGAATGAGTAGGTCAAAATTGTAGTATATATGATTGATAAGTCGGTCAGGAATGGCTTCATTCCAACTGGCTGGTATTACAACAAATACAGCCAATAGCTTTAATAGGTGCTTAGCTGAAAAGAAAATATTTTACTGCCTGCTGTTTTAGACACCTGATGACAATTCAGGAGAATGCATTCCAACTACAACTCCATCTTCAATTAAACACTGTCTATATTGAGAACAATTTTCAGAAATATCTCAAGTACATTTTAAAAAAGACAATTTACACCATGGAAGTGTGGAAAACTAGGCTGAAAAACCATATATAGAAAATCGGAAAAGATTTCCAAATGCCTAACAGCTTATTGAACTGGGAGGATTCTACTGGGATAGAGTGAGAGACTTTACTGTCATGCCCACAAATCCTGTCCAAGGATAAAGCCTATCTTATTAGATCAAAGTGTGAATTAATTGACTCTTTCCACATAACAGGATCTATTTCAGAGCTTGAACATCAGTTTATGTGAAAATGAGAGAGAATAGCAGAGTAAGGTATAAAGGACTTAAAAGTGGTAATAGTATTCATACCAACTGAGTAATAGTAAATTAAACACGAGATGGTGCATCTCAGTTTTGAAATTGATATTGCTGAAGATGTCATAAAAAAGGGTCTGAGAGATAATAAATGCGGTTTTGAGAGAGAAGTTAATTACGGCATTTTTGAAATTTAAAAGCAAAGAGGAATAGAAGTTGAAATGAAAAAATCATGATACTTAGAACCAAGATTTTAAGAATCAGGATAGGGGAAAGGAGAGAATAGGGAAAGGTTGGTTAATGGATACAAAATCACAGCTAGGTAGGAGGAATAAGTTCTAGTATACTACAGCACTGCTGTAAACAATAATTTAGTGTATATTTTTAAATACTAGAAGAGAGGATTTGGAATGTTCCCAGCACAAAGAAATGATAAATGTCTGAGGTGATGGACATACTAATTGCACTGATTAAATCATTATACATTTTGTATATATGTATGGAAATATCACACTGTACCCCATAAATAAGTACAATTATTATGTGTCAATGAAAATAATAAAAAAAAAATCAGGCATGATACAAAGTTTGAAAGCTGGATTATATTCCTTCAAATATTATGGAAATCTATATACCTTTAACTATCCATCTCTATTACTGTGTGTAGGAATATCCTCATAGAGACACTAACACAAAGATGGATGATTCCACTCTGTTACTTGTCTCAGTTCACCTGGATTGTATTTAAATAATAAATTATGTATCTATGATGGATATACAGGACTCCCATGCAAATAGACAAATAAAGCACACCTTTCCATTCTTTGTAACAAATGCTTTTTAATAACAAAAGAGGCCTAGCTAATTCCTAAATGTCATTGTTCTCCTACTGGTGACTTTGCCATATCAGTGCTAGACTATAATCATTTAACAGGGAAAAAAAAATGTTTTATAAACTTTTTTGAACTGAACATGTAAACTTCTGATTAAAAATTGGTTCTCTTATTCTCTTGTTTGAGAGGCATCTAAAAAAAGATAATACAAGCCTATACGAAATTTTAGGTCAGGCCAGGTGTGGTGACTCACACCTGTAATCCTGGCATGCTGGGAGGCTGAGGCAGGAGGATTATTTGAGCTCAGGAATTCCAAGGCCATCCTGAGCAAGAGCAAGATCACATCTCTACCAAAAACAGAGAAATTAGCCAGGTGTGGTGGCATGCACCTGTGGTCCCAGCTACTCTGGAGGCTGAGGCAGGAGGATCGCTTGAGCCCAGGAATTTGAGGTTGCAGTGAGCTACCAGGATGCCACTGCACTCTAGCTGGCTCAACAGAGCGAGACTGTGTCTCAAACAAACAAACAAGCAAATATTTTAGGTATCGAAGAAGAACTAGCTGGCATTTGGGTAACTTTTTAGTTTTTCATTTGCAAATAGACACCCCCAAATGTGTAAAGGATATTATCTCCCAACTCAGGGAGCCCTAGTTTCTGTACTTATAAATGGATATGTCTTGCTAAATGGGCCAGCACAGGTATAATGGACATTTGAGAAATGATTTACTTGAATCATAGAGAATACTATGGTTGACTCCTTTGCATAGAGAAGAGAGGTTAAATTTATGAATTTATGCAGAAAAAAGTAAGCTTATTAATTTATGCCAAAATAAATGGGTAGAAAATGATTTCTAATATTAAATAAAACAAACAAATGCACAAAAATCATGATTTAAGTCAGCTGTTATTCAACACCTATTATTTATTCATTCAAGTCTACAAATATTGGGTAAAACCTTACCATGTCAATGAATTTCGAAATTCTTTCTTGAGTTCAGAATAGGAATTCCAAAAGTGCGTGATCACAGATGATTTTAGGTTGTCTGAATTCTAATTGCCACTCTTTCCATGACCTATCATGTGCCCTGAGGCAGATAAAAAACTTCACCACAGTGGTAACAAGTGAAGGTTTAGAGCACACGATATCAAAGGTCTTTCTCAGACTTAATATCCTGTGCGTCAATGAATGAGGATGAATAAATTAAAAATCAAGTTACAAATATAATTATAGTGCTAAAGTTAATTTTCATATATAAAATATGGAAAGTAAATTTAATAATAGGGTAGAAAATTTGATAAGCGGTAGAAAATCATGTCCAACACATGCCACATCTGATGACTACATCCGTTCTATACAAAGTAAAATATCCTTTGTAAACAAAGGAATGTATTTGAGAAGCTGATAAGAAATGGCAACCACCGCGTCAGATTCACAAAAGTAGAACTCAAGAGAAAAATATCAGAGGGCAGCTCTCCCTCCATGACAGCAGCCACAACAGCCCTAGGAAAGTGAGACCAGTAGTACGTGTATGTGTGTGGGGCGGGGGTGGTGGGATGTTCTTTTCTCTACGAAACTGTTTCAATTTTGGAATTTCCCTACAATTCAGGTAATACTCAGGACTTAAATCCTTTTCAAGGTCACCAGGCTATGCACGAAACAACTCTAGAGTTTCGAAGGCAAAAGTTATATTCCATGTCAAGTGCAAAGAATCATCTGGCTTCCATTTAGAGCTCTGTTCCATAGTGTTATGTCAATCATTTGAATGCTCTGCTCTCCTTTTTATGACAAATACAAATTTAATAAACTATCCTGCCAAATAGTCCACTATCTCTTCCTTCGTGGAGATCACAAAAATTCCCTGCAAAAATTTAAAAAGTATTTCTATTTTATGTCACTGTAAGACTTATAGCAATATACCCATCAAGGCCAAAGTATGCCATGAAATAAAACATCTTAAATGAAATCCCTTTAAAGTCTTGAGTCGCCTTGTATTTGTTATTCTAAGAGTAGCTGCAGGAATAGCGACATTAATTATTGAACTGAAGGTAGATGAATACATTCTTCGTGGTGTTCAAAAGCACACTGGGGGCAGAGTCACAATCCAGAATCCCTTCTGAGCACCTGTGCCTGCTTTCCAAGGTGCTTTCACTGTCCTTGAAGCACCACCTGACACCAATAAAGTCCCTCTTTTTAAACCAGAGACTTGACTTAAAAGAGAGTTGAAAAATCCACATGCTGCCTAACTTTATTTACCAGGGCAGTTATTAAGTCGGTAACTTATTCTCACATAACTACTTTTGTGTTTCCAGGTGCCATATGCAGAGAAATCTCAGCTTTTTCTTAAACGCATTACTGAAGGATCTCTTTTGTTTTCTTCCCAGCAAATAGGCACTTATGTCTCGCTTTCTCTTGTTTTGTGTGGGAGGCTCTGAAAACACTTCAGTCAGAAATGAAGACAATCCTGCTGCCATTTTCTCTGTGGCAGAAGTCGAGCCTCAGAACACGTTTTAAATCCCTTTTTCTAAGAAAGAAAAGGGCTTAAAGAATTCAGAAGAAAGATGACAAAATTCCAGTAAGTGACAGTAGACTGGTATGCATAAAAATGAAAGACATGGGGAAACAGGCTCAAATTTTAAGTGAACTGATTTGGATTAGGCATTAGAATTTCATGACATAACAGTTATGAAAATTGGAAAAACTTATCAAAAAAGTAATTGAATGTGTTTTATTTTAAACAGAGAACTTCTGAGGTGGAATAAAGATGGAATAGAATCTTTCCAAGTCCTCTCCCAATGTTGCAATTTTGTGCTTTTTCTTCACTATTTTAATCTCCATTTAGATTCCATTTGTGTTAAAAATTAAATTATCCTAACCCTCTTTGCTTCCTTGGTTCAAATGAATTTTATTTCCGAATCACTATGGACAATAATCCCTGCATCAAAAGAGATCTCTGATATTTACATATAGTGCTTGACAATAAGTAGCCAACTACCACTTGATAAATTGTGAAGCTGGTCTCTGTCACCCCCATAGCTTCTTGTTTTGCGTATTTTTCCTCCCCTAGGAACACTCCCTTCAACTTCTTCCAATGTCCAAAATCATTATGTTTTCTTTTTCTTCATCTTATTTTCACAACAAATATAAATGACTGATATCACCTTAAGACAGCATTGCCCAAAATACACTGAAAAGAACATTAGATCTTTGGTATACTAATAGGACTTATTTGAAAAAAAGGCTTCCATGGTCAAATACATTTCAAGAAATATTGTGGGAAACATCATTTTCAGCACTTGCTAATATGCATGGTGACTCACCAGGAGAGGACTATAGTAGGTAACATTTCCCAAACTTATATGGACATAAAATCTTTTCCGCCCTGTGGAACAACTCAGGAGGACCTTGAGGTCTATGGAAGACACTCTGAGAAATCCCAGGGAAAAAAAGTATGTTAGATTTCTGAGGGGTTTTCCACTCTGAGATTTTACCAATCCCTCTGGCTATTAAGATTGGCACTGTGGCTATGCATCCGGGAGTCCCTAGCTCAAGCTCTTAAGTTCATTCTCCATGCATGTGTTAACTTCACCTATAAAGCCGAATAGAAAAAATGGATGACAGTTGCATCCAAAATACAACTGTTCTGATTAGGATATGGTCTAGAGTAAACAGACTAGCTGTATTTTAATTTTATATGCATTGTTTGCATTTAGCTACTGCTCTCTTTCTATATTAAAAATTAATTTTATTCAATCTAATTTAATAAATTCAAGAATCATTGTTTAATTCTTACTACATGCCAAGAATTATCCAAGAAACTCAATAAGTATTTGATAATGTTATTAAGTATAATAATATTCAATGATAGAAACTATTTTACAGGTACAGTACAAACATATTATTAAAAGCTTACCAAAGAAGACTTTGTTAAAGCAACATCTAAAACAAATCAACTATGGTGTTTTTGAAAGAATTGAAATGAGATTTTTATTTCTCTTTTAGCTTAATTCCATGAAAGCTGACAACTTTTTTATCAGGTACCTATTTCCTTGTTTGTGTGTATTTGCATTCTTTAATATTTATTTATATATTTTTTCCTTATATGACTGAAATAGCCATCAAAACAGAACTTATAGAACCTGATTCTTCTGGAGCACAATATCCCCAAAAATATTACACACTTTAAAAGATATTTCAGTTTTTCAGACCAGAAAAATTTTTCTACTTCATCCTGAAGGCAGTATACAGAATATAAAAAAACAGTTCTAGACTATTTTACTCTAAGACTATTCAACAGTGGACAAAGCCCAGCATCCTTAGTAAATTACTGCTTCTCTATATTAATTAGCCTAAGGAAATTGATAGCCTCCAGCTGTGTCTAATTTATAATCTGAAAGACGTTAATAATTTCCCTGTTTGCATACATTATGCTTTGCTAAACATAAAAAAAAGATTCAGTTTTCAGAAACACTGTCTTCTGTGGTACATGTGAAATAAAGCATTGAATTAAATAAAGCATTGAATAAAGCATTGTAGGAAACGCCAGCAGTTATAAGTTAAAAGAGCACTGGTAGGGCACAGAAAGGGTGTGTCCAGTTGAAGATTTCAGGCAGTTATTATCATATAGATTGGTCTTAAAGTCAAGTAAAAAAAATTGCCAAGGAAGGATGCAATTTCCACCAGGAGGACGGACTGATAAGAGAGGACTAAATTATCTAGAAGATTCAGTTCTATTACTATAGTTCCATTGCTAAATCTACCAAACAGAATTTGAGGTCTTTTATGCCAGGACTGTGATGAAGTACTTGGTAAATAAAATGTTATTGAATTTCAATTGAATCATTTTCATCCAACTGCATCTGTAAGATATTTTAATAAGTTATGCATATGCTAGATATATAAAAATGTGTGGGTAGCATTCACACTAGAAGCACTGTTCCAGTAAACACATTTGATTCAATTTTTCTAACTGAAAAGACTCCACTGGATCACTAATGTTTTCAACGAAAGAAGCATATTTCATCTACAGAACTCTGTATTTTTTAAGCATTATCATTAATCCTCAGAACATACCTGTCACTGCAGGGAGGTCTGGGAGTAGGTGTTCTTCTCCTAACAAGGAAAAAATCCTAGACACAGAGTCTAGAATCGGCGACGTAAATCTTAGAAAATCCTAAAATTTCAGCAGTAGCTATAAAGTTTTAACGCTCTCAAGCCTTTTAAGTCAAAGAAATCCCAGAGTACACCTGAATTTAGCTTTGAGAAGAAAGAAACTTCACCTGAGAGGGGTATAATATAAATACTCACACATGAGATTTTGCCCTTCTATTAAATCAAACCAAGAAACATGGGTTACAATAGTCCCAACAGAAGTCAGAAAGTACAAATTGGTAAGGGACTTTATCTAGATCTATACGCTTGTGTGTTTTTTTAATTTGAACTTTTTCTTTCACAGTAGTGATTTATTTTTAAAATAACCTAATCCCCATTAGGTGCGGGAATATGTGTAACAAGTCAAATGTTCCAGCTGAGAGCTCTCTGATTAACTCTCCTTTTCGGTTTGCCCAGTTTGTGGAAGGACCACTTTATTTGAACAGCAGTCACAGGTGAGATGGAAGAAAATAAACTGCCCAGAAACGTGGGTCGATATATTTCCTTATTGCTCCAAAGCAACTGTTATGGAGGCATTTTTGGAGGAAATGCTTCTTAAGTTGTGCTACGATAATAGTTATCTTTCTTTACTTACAGCTAAAGAGGAAAATCATACATATGATTTTGTGCCAGGAGCTGAAATACACTGACAGAAAGGACAAAGGCTTTCTCTGCCCACAAAAAGCTCATAGTCAGGACATGCTGGTTTCATATTTTACACCTTTGACACAATGATTTTAAGTACTTCTAGCTTTGATTTTTATTTTTCCAATATACTAACATATTCATATTTTCTGATGAAAGATGTAGTCTTGGCTATTGGAGATATTAAGGTTAGAGAATCGCTTTTGATTAGTTGATTCATTCATTTATTCATGCACTGTTCTGTTCAGCAGATGTGTTTTGAGTAGTTACTATGTGCTGGTCAATGTGTTAGATACCAGCAATCCAGTTAACAATGAGTCCTTGTCATCAGGGATTCCAAGAGGTGGCAATAATCACTCATGTACTCAAGCAAGAACTTATTAAGCTCCTAATATGTACCAGGCATTATGCTAAATCTGGGGATATAGCAGTGAACATGACAAGGAAGATCCTGCTATGATTGGGATATTTATGTCCCCATAAAATTCTTATGTTTAAATCCTAACCCCCAAGGTGGTAGCATTAAGAGGTGGGGCCTTTGGGAGGTGACAGAGGTCCCATGAATGTGATTATTACCCTTATAAAAGAGACCCTGAGGGAGCTTTTTTTGCCACTTCCACCTATGAGGACACAGCTAGAAGGCACCATTCTATGAACCAGGAAACGGAACCTCACCAGACACTGAATCTGCTAGTGCCTTAATCTTGGTCTTTCCAGCCTGCAAAACTATGAAAAATAAGTTTCTGTCATTTATAGGCTACCCAGTTTATGGTATTTTGTTACAGAAGCCTCAAACAATTCCTGACCTGATGGAGGTCACATGTGAGAGCGGAGACAAGTAAACAAGTAATTAAGATGATGAGTAAAGTCAGGGCGTGGAGTGGACACGGAAGTTTTCCAAACTAAGACTGAAGAATTAAAATGAGCTTTGTCTGCCATTATAAAAAGCAAGGGAAACTATATTCCAGATAGAGAAGGACAAGATCAAAGGCTCTGATGCAATGTCCAAAAGGCAGTGTGGCTGAAGAGTACTGAGCAAGGTGGAAAGTGTCATAGAGTATGGCAGGCATCGAGCAGGGGTACACAATGTAAGGCCCTCTGGGCCATAGTAAGGAGTTTGGATTTTATTCAAAGTGAACATGGAAGCCATTGAAAATTTCAAGCAGAGGACTAAAGTGGTTCGATGGGTGTTTTGAGAAGATACTTATATAAAGAATAAAAAGAAGGAGGAAGCAGAGATGTGGGCAGCCAACTATTGCTGAAGTCCATACAAAAGGTGTCAGTGGAGAGAAGTGGATAAGAATATGGTGATTCCCTGGGAGAAGAGAAACTGGAGCAACCACAATACTCTTACGGTAACAACAGTAACAATAACAATAACAACATAATAATAATAGTTAAACCATTTATGATTTGCTGTATACCCCTCCATGTGATTTACAGATATTTGACATTAACTCTTCCAATCCTTAGATGAGGTATTTGTATATCTATTATACATACAATGAAATGGAGGTTTAAAAATCAACTTGCAAAATCACATAGATATTAAGTGGCAGAGGTGGAATTTGAACTCAAGTTTCTGACTCTAACTCACAACTCTTAACTCTTAAGAGGCTCTTAGTTCTTACAGGAATAATTACACTGGCAAGAATATTAAACATATGCAGCATGTTAGTCTGAATCAACAGTATTGTGTTATATACGATTATATATAATATATTATAAAACGCTGACAATGATAATAATATGCTATCTAATTATAATTTACTAACGTAAGTTGTATTACATAACTACGGATTTACTATTCAGTCAGCAAAAATGTTCACTCCAATTGTCTTTGCTCACTTTTTCTCCTCACAGTGTTGGAGTTCCGCAAGGCTGTGTTCTAGCTCCACTTACCTTCTTTTTCATTTCGGTCTCCCTAGCTGACCTCTTTCATTCTCAGGGATCCAAAAATCATTTTGCCAATGACCCCCAATCAATAAAATAGACTAGAATCCATATTGCAAAATGTCTACTGGGTATCTCTACTTGATATTTTGCCAAGTATATAAAAAACAGCATGTACAAAAGTTAACCCAGTCTTTCCCCATAAAACTGCTTGGCTTCCTGTCACCACGCCTCAATAAATGATCCCTCCATTTATCCAGTTTTTCATTTCCTAAATCTAGGAGCTGTCCTTGAATCCTTCCTCTCCCTCATTCCCAACACATAATCCATCACCGAATCTTGCTCGTTCAATCTATAAACATATTTCTGATCCATCCATTTGTCCTTTTTTTCCCATCTCCTCTGGCATTACATTGGTTAAAGCCACCATTATCTCTGGGTTGGATTATTACAATAATCTCATAATCAATCTGCTTTTATCATTCTTGTCACCTCTAACCCCATCTCCCTCTTTAGCACCAGATATCTTTATGTCATAAGTTTCTTCTCATCATCCCTTCACCTTAAGCCCATCAATGTCTTCCCATAGCTAATAAAATAGTTCCAAACTCCTTACCATCACACACAAGTCTCTGTGTGACCTGACCTTTGCCTACTTCTCCAGCCCCTACTATTGTCACTGTTGCTCTGGTACACACATTACAGCTACAGCAGTCCACACAATCCCACGACAAGAGAAACTTTAAGTGCATCTCACTCTGCCTGGAATGTTCTTTCCTCTACTCTTCCTCATGCTAGTCCTTATGTATCATCAAGATCTCATCTTAGATTTTATTTTTTCAGAGTCATTCCCTGATCCCTTGATCTAAATTTGATCTCCCTACTGTGTTCCTTTCATCACAATTAACATATTTTGTAATCATGTCTTTATGTTGTACCTCTTTAATTTTTAATCTTGCCTAATAGAATAGCCAGTGGTAAAGCTTACTGAAAGATTTAAGCATCTCAATGCAGATACTAGTGTTTGCATGGTATATCTTTGTTCATTATTTTACTTTTAAGCTACTGGTATCTTGCCTTTTTCCTTCATTCTGGCAATTTTTGCTTTTACATTGAGTGTTTAAACCAACTTATATAAAATATCTACCATTATAATTGGGTTTGAATCTATTATCTTGCTATGTGTTTTCTATTTATCCCACATGATTTTTGAGTTTTTATTTTGCTACTTTTTGCCTTCATTCTTTTGGATTAATTGTTTTTTAAATTTTTTATTTTACTCCTCTATTTCCAGGAAGCAATTTCTCTTCTTTTTAGTAGTTGCTCTAGATTTTATAGTATCCAATTTTAATATACCACATTCTGCCTTCAAATAAGATTATACCATGTCATACATAATATAAAGTTCATCTCCCTCCCCCACTCACTATTTTTGAGCTATTTTAGTTATACTTTATTTCTAAATATCTTATATTCAAATGACCCAGTTGTTATTATATGTTTTTCTAGAGCCATTATCTTTTGGAAAGTTTAGAAAATAATAAAAATTCTTACATATTTTATAAAGAACTTCCATTAAGTTTTTTAGTATTGCTGATCTGCTACAACAAAATCTCTCAGCTTGTTTCTCTAAAAAGGGTCTGAATTTGTCTACATTTTGAAGAATACTTTGTAATAGAAAATTCTACCTTTATATAGTTATTTTGGGTTTTTTTTTCCCAACAGTTTAAAGATGTCATTCCATAGTTTTCTGGTACATCTTGCTTCTAATGAGAAGTAATAGATGTTTGCTATATTTGTTTCCTCACATATAATAAGTTCTTTATTCTCTAGGCACTTATAAGATTTCTTTCTATTATTAGTTTCCAGAAATTTAATTATGATGTGTCTTAGGGTAACTTTCTTTTCTTTTCTCTCTCTTTTTTTTTTTACCTTGCTTTATATTTATTGAGTTTCTTGAATATGTGAATGTATAATTTCATCAAATATAAAACATTTTGGGCTATAATTTTTCAAATATATTTTCTGCCCGCCCCCCCCCCCAAAATCCAAGTCAATATTTCATACTTCTTTATGTTGTTTGAAAGGCCACTAAGACTTCGTTCATTTTTTCAACTTTATATTTTCTGTGCCTCAGTCAGTCTGGCTTGTTTCTGTTGCTATCATTGCAAATTTACTGATCTTTTTTTCTGCAGTATCCAGTCTCCTCCCTAACCCAGGAATTTTTGAAATTTATTTCTTATATTTTAACCCTAGTAATTTCATTTGTTTATTTTTTATATCTTTCAGTTCTTTCCTATTGATGTTTATGTTTTCCTTTAGATACTTCCACATATTTATAATAGCTAATTTTAAATTCTTGTTTGCTAATTTAGTCATTTCAAGGTCTGTTTCTACTGACTTGTTTTTTTCCATTTTCTTGCTTCTTCACATATGTAGTGGTTCTTATTGGATACTGACATCATGATTGTTACATAGTTCAGAGTCTGAATTTTGTTGACTCCCTTAAAAGAATAAAGAGTTTTATTTTGTCAGTAAGGCAAGTTATATCAGCTGTATCCTTTCAAGTCTTGTTTTTAAATGGAACCTTCTGGGTATTCAACAAAGTCTTTCCACTATCATTTATTACAACATAAACACTTCCAGGCTGTATATGAACTCTGGGAATTGTTCAGCTTAGAGCTGCCTAGAAGTTTTTGCCCAGCATCCTAGATCCTCACTCTATGATGTAAAACTTATTATTCAGGCAAAGACTCCAGAAAATCCCTATACAAATTCTGGAGCTCTTTCTCTATATACTTCCCTCCTCTCTGGAACAGTGCCTCACAAATTCTAACTGCCTCAGCCTACTGAACTACCAATTTCTGTCTCCTCAACCCAGTCAAACTGCTGTACTCTGCTTGGGTTTCTTCTCCCTGCAAATAACCCACAACTTGTCCCCAAATAGAAAATCAGGGCAATCAAAGGTCATCTTGGTTTTTTCTTCTCTCAATAATTACAATCCTAGCTTGTGTTTTGTTCCCTGGAACCACATCTGGCACCAAATACTCTCTCAATCAATGTTCGATCAGGAAAACAGATATAAAACAGATATAATCTAACTATTTCAAATAGGAATGAATTTCATACAGGGAAATAGATGACTACTAAACTGTTGAGATTGCTGAAAGAATGAATGTCAGAAATGACCACTACTAGATCTAACCTTTGCTCTTAACTTTGAGAAAGTTGGGAAGTAGCAGAAACTCTAGGAAACTACAGATAATAAGGTAATGCACCTCCATCACAAAGATAGGTGACTTGTAGAAAAAAAGCCTGAAAGTTACTGCGAAATTTCATGTCTGCTGAAGCCCATGCATTTTCCTGCCATTCCAGGGGGACAAAGATGGTATCTTTTTCTCATCTACCTTCTATATATTATAGAAATGCTCCTCACTGGAAGATGGAAGAGAGACTATAGAAAGGGGGTGATATTGAGTTTCCAATAGATAGATAACAACAACAACAACAAAATCCACTTGGTGCAGAGCCAAAAGTCTCTGTTCAAATCCTTGACCCGCCACAATTATTTGCATAACCAAAGCAAGTCACATAACCTCCAGTGTCTGAGATCCCCGACACCCTCCTTAGCTTCAATGATTTAATAGAAGAATTTGCTAGTAAAACAGATAAGCTGTTTTATTGACCGTATGACTTACAGCAGTGAAAGGCTACAGATTAAAATCAGCAAAGCAGAAAAGTGCATAGGAAAGAGTACAAAAGAAACCAGGTACAAGCTTCCATTTGGCCTTTCCCCATTGGAGTTACACAAACAGTGCCAACTCTCCCAGAAATGATGTGTGACAACATATGGGATGTGTTGCCACCAGTGAAACTTACCCAAGCCTTGGTGTCCAGGGATATTATTGAGAATTAGTCACATAGCAATGTAGCCTCCCAGAGGATAAATTAATACAAGGTGGCCCAAATCTTCAGGCATATAGAAACAGATATTCACCCAAAATCACACTGTTGGCATAAACTCTCTGGTGTGGCCCAAGGCCATGGTCATACAAAACACTCTTATCAGGGAGGAAACTCCAAGGACTGAGAGGTCATCTCCATGGAGCCATCCAAAGGCTAATCCTAAAGTCTTTGGGAATGTGCAAGGTTTGAGGGGCCTAGGTCTACTGGTTAAGCCTTTCCTGAACAATTGTCTAAACTTAGGCTTCATCTCTGAAATGAGGCTTGTTATAAAAAATAAATGAAATTGTGTATAGAGAAAGTACCTAGCATATGACTGATAAGGAATTAATATTTACTCATTTATTTGGTATAGTTCAAAAAAAGAAGAAAACCTATCTAGCCTTTCCAACATCAAACTATCTATATGGCTTTATACAGCAATAAACAGATAATTGATTGATTCTCATACATGATATTGTCTAGTCAGTATGCTATTTGTTTTCTTTAAGTATTAATAGAATCTTACCATTCAGGGTACATGCATATTGTGTGCTCTGCACAGGGGTACCCAGCTGAGGAGGCAAGTTAAACACTAAGAAGCGGTCCCAGTTTTGCTTGCCAGCCTATAGGCCAGCAGCTCCATCTACCCAGGGGCTTCTTTTTTATTTTTTTAATTTCACACACAGGCCTGTAAGAGCTGGTAGTATCCCCATCACTATTGCAATCTCCATGTTATAGTAACAAAACTAGTAATTTAGTTAATAGTAGCTCAAAACATTGTGGGCCAAGATTATAATCATGGATTTATTTGAGGAGCTGTGGGCATTCTAAATATTTACCTTACTAACTCTAATTACCATTGTGTTGAACACAAGAGGAAACTCACCTAAAGAAGCAATGTGTTCTATGATATATTGAAACATTTTGATTTGGAATAAGCAACAGCTGTTGACATTCTTCAAGGAAAAAAAGAAACCATGAAAATATTCTACACACGCCAGGCCAGTTCCAAAAGTCACAGAGCAGAGGTGTTGCTCAGATCCTCTGCTGTTTACTTTAGCATTAAAGCTATTAGCTCTGGTTATTAGATCCTCACAGGAGATGGGAAGGATTACTGCTAATCATAGGCAGTATAAATTACCGTGTATGCTGATGACATTTTAATGTTCATGACAAATCTAGACAAATCTTGGTAGGCTTTGTTGGATTTACTGGATTAATTTACGTAATTGTCAGAATATAAAATTAACTGTGAAAAGCTGGTCTGACACCAATGAATGACTTTTACCTGAAGCAATCGATCACTTACCTGCCTTTCCCTCAGAAACTACTTGGGGATATCTAACTTAGTGTCAAGGGCTCTGTAATCTTAGCAAAATCATAAATATTGAAAATAAAACCAGGCAAAGGTTTACAAACATCCATTCCCTAGAAGATCATATTTGCCAGCACTTCATGTTTTTTTCTCGGTATATTCTCCTTTCCTTTCCTTTCTCAAACAGAAGATGTTAGTCTAGGCTTTTCTTACCTGAGCACTATCCATCTTCTCAAAATATTTGTCTTCCTAGGGCAGGTCATGAGCAATGGCATGGCAATTTTTATAAGCTTCCCCATATCAAGGATAAGGCTGCAGTGCATAAAAGGGAAAGAAGGATGAAAATAAGCAAGGAGTCATATTTCAGTCACCAGAGGACTTTACTCTCTGTTTCCTTGACTTCTAAGCTAACTGACCTGGGAACTAAAAATATCAATCTGTTCCAGTTTTCTAGTTCTCTCCAACTCTCCCCAACCCAGCCCCCTTCCCTGGGAGGAATATTCAGCCCAGCAGAGTGAATTCTACAACACAGAAAAGCAACTGCCAACAAGCATTCAACCTTTTTATTTTAAAATTATATTTAAGCAGTATGACATATCATTAATTAACTCTAAAATCTCATTATCCCCTCTTCATTGGATGTAGAATCAAGATCTGACTTGGTGCAGTATTCCCTAGAGTCCTCTGTGGCTAGGGGTATTCAAGTGGTTAATAAGGTATAAACTGAGAGTTCTGGAAAGAGATGATTTCCTCGCACAGGCACTGGTCCTCTCTGCTTCTCCCTTCCTTTTTCTTGCCTGGGACCCCATACAGGATCCTGGGGGTGCAGCAACCAGCTTCCAATTAAAATTTCTGTGATTCCGTGTGCTAAGAATGACAAAGCCGATTCAAACACTGAGCTAGTGTTTTCTGTTCTTTGCAACCAAAAACCCTTCTTAACTGATGGAAGCAGCCTCTCTGTTTATAAGTCTTACTCCAAAAAGATACTGCACTCAGAATCTTTAACATGGCAATGAGGCAGTCCATTTTCATGACAGCAGTATGTCTCCACAACTGTCAGACAAATTAAAATGTGGTTAATTATTACATAATGTTCCCAATATAATACCATTTGATGTTTATGGTAAAAACAAAGCCATCAAGATGATTGAATGTGGGCACAAAAATCACCCCTAGAAGAGATAAAATCATTATCATTAAGCCATGCCTCATCAGAAAAGGGATGTTGCTGGTTCAATCATAGTTTATGGTTAGCACTGCAATGGCAGAGCAAGAGGAGAAGGGTGGCAGATTAATTACCGGACTAATTGACTGGCTTTTAAATCCATTTCAATAAGTCTCCGAATATTGCTTTTATTGATACCAAGTGAGAGCTCAGTGCTGTCACAAAGCAGGCACTGCTGTGGTGTACTCGTGCCGAAGCACAGAGCCCACAAGAAATTTTGACAAGCCGCAGAAAACATTCTGTGGTAGAAAAGAAAATATTTGTCTAGCTTCTCACGAAGTGGAGCAACATTTCCATACCTTATTTACTTCTTCTCAAGAGGGTAGACAATTTTTGCGCTGAGTGAGAAAAGAGAATACTAAAAATGGGAATCATGACACTCATCCGCTTCCCACAAACCAATATTTGTTAAAAAAAACCTCCCCACCATCGCACTGCATGTGAATTAGGTAAGGCCAAAATTGCTGCAATCTGGCAAAATGTGAGGGTATGGCGATCGTGATCCAAGCCGGATGTTTGCCTTGGTCGCCTCCACAGGGGAACAGCCAATGCACACAGGCCAAGGTGGAGCTGGTATCTGCAAGCTCTATCGGCATAAATGGTTGTGTGTGAACACTTGCTGCGCACCCATCTGTCTTATGCAAGACAAAATGTTTCAATTACGACATTATAAAAGGAACCGTTGATATACTGAGAGAGACTGCTTACTGAGGGTATCCATCCGCACCAAAATAAACATCATATTGTTCATTGTGGCTGACATGCAATTTGCAAAAACACTTTAAGTTATTTGTATTACTAACAGCCATATGAGGCCTTATTTTATCTCCTTAAATCTGCTGCAGTTTTCTGAAAGGATTTTTATGGTCACATTTAAGGAAACAATTAGAAGTGCAAATAAAGAATTCCCTATAGTGGCACTTATCTTGTTTGATCTGAACACTCATCAACAAGCCCTTTGAAAAAGCTCAGGCACTTTCTCTTATCTCCTCCTCACCATGATGACAAACCAAACTAGTAAACAAAAAGTGCAACTGACATCTGAATTATCCCCTTGGAGAGACATCATGTAACATTAAAAATTAATCTCTTCACCTTTTGATGTTCCCCAAACTTTCTCTGTGTGTTTAGTCATAAGGTTTCCCTTTTAAGCTAGAAATAACTACTTTTAGGAAGGAAGATATGATGATCCTTTTCCTCTTGAGCGGAGCTGTGTTTTTGTATTCTATTCGTCTTGTTTTGGGTCCTCCTTACAACATTATTATAGGTACTTGAATTATGTGTATATATGGCATTTACGTATATTAAAAAAACTATTGTTTGTGTTCTCAGAAAGCAGGGCCTATTTATAAATACGCTCAGTATAAATGGAAAAATAAGAGTTGAATATACAGCACTAGTCCCAAGCATGACAAAGAATCAGTTGCTCACTATGCCCTCAAGGGAGAGGAGACAGTTATATAGATAAAAATAATACAAACAGAAATTGATGTGTCATAAAACAACTAAAAATGAATCAACAAAGTAGTGAGAGGGAGACTCCTCCCAGTTGGACAATCAGGTGAGGCTTCCCAGGGAGCATCTATCTACCCAAGGGGTCCACTGCGCTTTAAACAACCGGAGAAGCAGAGCCTGGTACAGGGCAGAGAGGAAATGACAAAAGAAAGGCAGAGAAACAAGGGGAGTGAAGAAGGTACAATATAGACCACAGGTTGTTGTGAAAGTTGGGGACACAAAGTGGCATGGCAAAAGGTAAGTTCCAGTTAAATAGATGAACCACACAAAAGCTCCTGGCCTGGAACCGGGACTTCTACACACCTTAAGCAAAATGGAAATCCAAATATAAAGTGGGGTAAATTAAATTAGGGCTGGTCTCAGAAGTCCTTGAAAGCCGGTCTAAGAAATTGAAGCCTTATTTGGTAGATAATCATGAGAATATTTATGACACTATAATGGTGTCAAACAAAGGCTAGAATTATAGTCTGGAAAGTGACTCAGACAGATTGTTGAAAGTCTCCTATATACAGTGCTGTGCACAGACCACTCATCTGAGGTCCTTTCCTCAACCAATCCTGTAAGAGCCCTGATATTTACTTTCTTCCGAAAAAAGAAATATGCAAATTAATCAAGCAATACAACTTCAAGTCAAGGGGCTCCCTGGTTCTACCTTCAATTCATGGCAATTTAGAGATTGTTTAGAATTATGATTTTTCCATAGTCCATGAGTCTTCAGAGTTTTTGACTTCTTTAAACATCTGTGCCTACGTATAACAATTTTCCCAAGTTTCCCCATAGTTTTTCAGCAAATGGCAAAGATAATGAAGAATAAATTTTCACACAAAAAGGAGACTAATATACATCAATATAATTAGATTACGTGGAATCTAAAAGAATATACACATATATACATGTCTACGTGTGTGCGCATGTATATATACTCGTTAAACACAATGCCAATTCAATTTCCTTAAGCACTTGACAAGACCTATTTTCTGAGAGATTTCTTGCTAACAAGCCCTCAGTCACATTAAGTGTTCACAAAGTGCATAGAAGTTGTATTTTATCACACAGCCCTAATTGAGCTGTCTAGGTTAAAGAAGCCGAATGTTACAGAAATGTTTATTATACAAGCACACTTAATCTGAAGCTGGAAAGGAACATTTCTGTAGCTTTGGGTGTAATTTATCCCTGCAAAAGGCAAGAAAAAAGGCCTTTTATCACCCTCTCATTTCAGTGAATTATGTTTATGGAGTCCTTCTACTGCTATGAATTTGGTTTCACTCCAATGTGAAGAGGAGTTAAGTCCCAAATTCCTTTCAGTTGAATCTCATTATGTTCCTTGTCCCTTGTTTCCCATCAAGACACATGTCTTCACCATACATACAAGGCAGTCACAGTCATTTACACCTGCTCTTACTTACAGCAGCCATTTATTTATAGCAAGGCAAACAGGATGTAAATCTAGGCGTCTAGAGACATTTATTATTTCAAATATTTTTGTTTCAGTCAATTTGCCTATGAAGACTTAGGGGATTTTTTCATTTTCTTTTCTTTTTTCCCCCCCTTATTTTTTGTTGTTCAGTTGGTGGAACAAGTGAAGAGGAGTTTTCGTTTTGCTAAACTGACAGTTTCCTCATCTTTGATTTCTTTGAATTTTAGTTTCAGGGTGACAACAGCAGCCAATAAGATTAAGTATATCCAGATTAAACATGGAAAGCAGAATTAAAGAATTTTTCTACTTTTTATTTTGTTCTGCGCTAAAACATCTAGAAAAGTAAACCCATCAAAATGGACAGTATTGCTTAAACCAAGCTATTCATCTTAACAAAGGAGATATTCTGTATGTATAGATTATAGTATTGTTTTCAACATCTAAGTTTATTTTAAAATTTAGTAAACAAAAGATTACGTAGTTTAATTTGAAATACTTAGACTTGATATGTTTATTATCGAGAAAATTAATTTCCAATGAACATTTAAATCCAATTAACAAAATTAATAAAACATAGTGAAGAATTCATCCTTCCCAACATGAAAAAATATAACTCTAGCTCTCAATGGGTATGTAACAGCGCTAAGCAATTCATTCACTTTTACAACAAGCATTTATTGAGAGCTGACTATGCTCCAAGCTCTCTTCATTGAACTTACATTCCAAGAAGCTGAATACCATTTCATAAAGCAAGGAATAAGAAATAAAGAACAATTACAAAAACACCTGAACATGATTAAGTTGAAAAACGGGTGTAAGTTTTAATTAGGTAGAATATAAATATTCCAAATGGAATTTGGCCAGAACGCCAAAGTAATAACTCTTCATCCAGCTACATCATAGACTTTTCTCAGAGCCATCTCTCCCTGACAATTCTGTAAGAGAGACCATTGTTTCAGTAGAGACCTGGAATAATAGGTCAAGATTCCAGAGAATACAGTAACATTAGAGCATGAGCAAGGTTTCATTTCATTTAACAAAAAGGACTGTTAAGGTAAAAAAGAAGAAATTGAGATTCAAAAGTTAACAATCACATGACCAAAAGTCAGAATTCAAAACCATAGATAAATCTCTCCAAAGCTCTTCCCACAGCACCTTGCAGTGGCAGAAAGTAGTAGACTAAGAAAATGTGAAAGCTCAAACACAACTACTGATATACCAGTTTCTTAAAATGCATCAAAATTAAGTAACCATTAAGGAAAGTGATCCAACAACAAAAAATTGATTTTTCCTATCACGTTCAAATTTGGAAAGCAATAATAACCACATTTTGGAAGTTAACTAAAAACTTTGTTTTCAATATGATGAAAAATGGTTTATTGTACCCTGTTTTTAGATGCTGGATAGACAGGGCCAGTGAGTGTGAAGAGGGTTATCAGTGGAGAACTTCTGGCTGTTCTCCATACATAGCTGAAACCTCACCTTCCCGCCTTTGCTCACAGGGCCATAGAACTTCTATGACTTCATATTTTCAAATCCTACCCTTCCATGTTACTGTCAGCAGGGAAGCAGGCTCTTCTGTCCCTAAAGGCTGCTCTCCTCAGGTGTAGCTTCATGGGAAGACTAGCTTCCCTTGGGGTTACAGGAGAAATGGCAGTAGCAGTCAAGACGAAATGCTTCTTTGTTCCTATCCGATAGGAGAAAAAGAATCACCTCTTCTTCCCAGAAGTCCCAAGCCACTTTACCCACCTAACTGGTCCAAATTTTTGTGGGCTTATCTATTTCTGAATCAATCCCTGAAAAAGGGTGTGAAATCATCACAATCGGCTTACACAAATCATCTAAGGTAGAGTAGATACTAGGGAATTAGCCACAGTGGCCACCACCACACCATGTCCCAAAGCCCAATCCAATTAACACCTTTTGCAAAGCTTTCCTCCACCTCTTCCCTTCCTCTCCCCACCCCTAGGCTGGAAGTAAGCTTTCACTATTCAGACCTCTGATCTTGTTTCCTCTGTACTTCTTTCATGGCACTTACCAGTTTCACATTTTACTACAGATATTGAGTTCTACTACAGATCATATTGAGCTATAACCTAAATGTGCCTCCTTTGGGCAGCCTCTACCTGCATTCTGCATTCACCTGAGGTTGGACTCAGTATTTCTTCACCTGCCTACCCTGACAGCTCCGTCCCCAAAATATCCAACTCCAAAAGCACTGGTAGTGAGTAATGTCAGTTTTATTTATGAATTCACAGAAAGAAAAAGAAAAGGACTCACCTCATGTGTTTCACACCACAGAGCAGGCCCGTCCAGATCTCTCCTAACGCCTGCTGCCTCTGGCCTCCACACACTGTGCCAGCCAGCTGGTTAGCACTGTCTCCACAGCTCCCATGGCCCTGATTCTATGTGACTAATGTCCTGTCCAGTCTTTTAAAGCAGGAGACAGACTGAGCAGGGAGTCTGCTTGGACATGATTATCCTCATAGTCACCCTTGCTTATTTCTCCCATATGTTATCACAGGAGAAATAGCACAAGCTATGCCCTGACTTTGAATGTCACAGTATGTCATTTTCTTGCTTGTCTCTGCCTGGCCCTCCTGCTTAGTCCTAAACAACAGTAAACATTCAATAAGAATAATTATAATACTGGTCCCAATGTTCTTTGCCTATAGCCTAATAAAGTACTCCATCAGATTTCTGTATTCCTTGCAAAAGTCTTCTATTTATTTCTTTATATCCACCGCTTAAGCTCCAGTCATTCTGGTCGGGGGAGGGCAAAGGTAATTTTTTTAATATATATATTTGTATATATCTTCTCTTCCTACAAGAATATAAGATCTGGGAGGGCAGACTCAATTTCTCACAGACCTTGTCTATCATACCCCATTCTCCCAATTAATGTTAAATAAATGTTAAATAAAAGAGAAGAACATGATAGCTGTGGGGCGGTTACTAAAGGAATCTTAAGCTTCATTGTCCTCTGCACAGCTCAGCCCTTATAGCTGCCAGGTAGAATTCTTCCTGTCTGGGTCCAGGACCCAACGAGCCAGAATACAACTGCTTTTGTTGACTAAAAAGGCCATGAGCACTTAGATAATATATGTCCTACCTTATATGTCCTTTGCCAGTGAGCTTTGCCACTGAGCTTTTAGGAAGCAGAACTAACATAAAAACTTAGGAAGGTTCTCTGAGAAGATATTGATAAGGGCACTGCTTACTCCATCTTAGGGAATTTCCACTTTTAAAAGCTAAAATACTATAATACCATAAATAATTTTTCTATAAAGCGTGAGTGGCAAAACTTCACTCCTAAATGTCATTGTGTTTGATTTCTTGCTTGCCTCTGCCTGGCCCTACAACTTAAAATAACAATGAAAATAACAACAACAATAATAATATCTCCCATTTATTTATTGAGTGCTCACTATGTACCAATCCTTGTCCTAAGTATTTTGCATACATTCCCAAATTTAATTGCAATGCTACCAAATTTAATTTCATATGAGACAGGTATGGTTATTCCCACTGCCATGTGAAGAAACCGAAGCACAGAGAAAACACTGGTCCAAGACACTAAATAAAGCAAGACTGAAATCCAGCTCCGAAGAATTTCATTCCTGCCCTTCTACTTGCAGATTCCATTCTGCACAGACTTGTAACCAGTAAGCTCCAGTCTAAGACCTTCAGCCCCACCAAGTGAGTGCCTAGAGACAGGTTGCTGCCCCATTCCTGGTGAGAAGTCAGCCTGGAATGAATCTAACCCCTTGGGCTGCAGTCACTCTATTTCAGTCTCATTATGTGTGGAGTTTAAATACATCTGCCTGACTTGACTTCTGCCTTGGCTTCTAGCCAGTTCTCCTGTGAGATCAATAATGAAATGAGTAACTCAGCAGCTATAACCCTGATCCCTCAACCAGGCCTGACTCCCCAGCTCCCCAAGACTAGACTCTGCTTCACATATCACCTCAGTCACAGAGACTGGTCTCTGGACTAAACCAAATGGCTCTCAAAACCCTTGTGGCTAGAAAATTCACTTCTGGAGGGTGCCAGAATCCTAAGACAATGATTTCAAGGGACAGAGGGAAGAGGCCTCCCTGAGCTATGAAAAGTCCTGACCTTCTCATGGACCGAAAACTTAAACTTTAAAGGAAATCAGGATGAGGGAACTGAAGTCGTGAGGGAACCCACAAACAAACCTTCTATTCATTAAAAACAAAAAACCCAACACAAAACAAATAGGCTAGCAATGGTATCTTACACATCTAAAATTAGCAACAATGGTCAGTATACAATTACTGTCCATTTACCATACCTTATTCAATAGTAGTGAATTTTAAGTTTTCCTTCCTCTGCAGTTTCATATGGCATGTATAGAATTTGTTTTGAACAGACTATTTAACTAGAAAAACAGACACATGTTAAGCATGTTATACAAAAACAAATTAGTCCAGTCAAGATCTCTTTAAAAAATAAATAATCAGTGAGATAGCAAACATAATAATGAAGGCTACTGTTTATTGAGTGCTTGGTACATGTTTGGGATTGTTATTATTGTTGTTGCTGCTGTTGACACTTTTTAAATAAAGAAAATAAGGTTCAGAGAGGTTACATAACTAACAAAGAGTATGTGGCATGTGGAAAGCAAAAGAAGGTTTTTGAAAAGCTAGAGTGCCTGAAGATCTCAAAACTCCACATTATTAGGAAGTTTATAATGCTATGAACAAAGTTATAAAGAAAACTAGAGCCCTTAAAAACATGAGAGTTCAAAAAAGGATGAAATGAGAACTGAGGGCAAAAAACTGGAAAGGCCAGGATGTGTAACTACAATTTGGAGTTGCACTTCAGACTGCTCGAAAGTGCAGAGAGGACACAGAGTTTTCAGAGATTTTTCTGTGGGCATAATGCTTATAGTTCTCCTGGAGACACGACTCAGATGAATTCAAAAGAACTGTCCTGACCTGATATCCGGATGACTTCTCCAGGAACTTGGAATACTATCTAAAGAAATCAGTCACCCTGGAATATCAGGAGAAAGTAGGATGAAATTTTTTTTAAAGGACAAAGCTCTCAAGAATTAGGGAAAATATTAAACAAAAGAAACCCAGAAGAATCATGCTGATGCATCTAAAGTCTATGCTCTCCTAAAGAAACAACTGGAAAGTGTTCCTGTGGACTATCTACCTGTGTATGACTTGTCTCCCCTCTCCCCGCAAAAGTCCTCATGCCTTAATGAGGTTAGTGAAGTTGAACTTACGCATTCTCCTCTACAATCAATAAAAGCGAAAAAGAAGTGGTCTTGAATCCTAGACATTGTGGACTACAATAGACATGCAAAGAGTTAGGGTGGTGAGAATTTGAAACTGGGAGAGCCAGGAATTCATGGAAGCTGAGATGCTGTAAGCCTAACAGCAAGTTAGCCATAAGGCAAGCAGGCAGGCAGGCAGGAGACCAAAAGGACAGCATGTCGAAGGCCAAAGCGGTGAGTTAGGAATCAGGCCGACACAGGGAAAGCAGAGTCGCACAGCTCCAGAAGATGTGGGCAAACACAGGGCCAGGAATCAAGCAGGCAGGCCAAAAGCAGGAAGGCATCCCTATCACAGAGCAAAGGAAAGCTGATGGCCAACACCCTGGACAGGCAGCGCAGATCCAGAAGTTTCTCAGAGAGTGAAGGGAAAAGGCAAAGTAGACAAGAAAACAGATTCATAGACACAGACAAGTCTACAATATATTTGTGCCTGTATATGCACGAAAGTAGTAGAAACCGAATATTGATCTAACAACAAAACCCGTTTAACACCAAATTTTGAAATTTTCTGTTATTATGTAATTGAATATACTATTTAGTGAATGCAAACATTATACTTTATTGTCCATTTTCTTCTTTTTCAAATAGCCAATGATTCAAATTATTATTTTGAGAAGGTTTTTTGCTGCTTCCTAAGGGATCACCAATATTTCCCAAAACAAAATGATCATAGTCTGATGTGACTGAGTGGTTGTGATCTCAGATTCTAAATTTTTTCCACCACACTCTCCCTCCTCACACTTCTACATAGTTCGCCAATGTATAATATCTGTACCTATTCACGTAATGTGAAGAATATAATGGCTAAAAAGAAATTAATATAGTCATGGTTTTCACGGACATGCAAAAAATAAAATATTTTCCCACTTAAGATACAAAACATAAAGGAAGCACTTGAGCTTTGATCTGGAGGATTTACCTAAATAAATGTCAGCATAAGACAGGGGAAAGTTTCCTAAACCAGAAATCAGAGACCCAGGGTCTACTTTCTGCTATGCCAGTAGGTCGCTATGTTTATTAACCTCTCAAAATCACAGTTCCCTTATTTTTAAAATAACAAAGATTACTTCTTGGCTTTAAAATTCCATGTTTCTAATCTAATCAGAAATTAGACATTAAGCTGATTAGATTAGATTCTTCTAATCATTCTAGGGGCTGAAGTTTAATATGTGTTAACCAGAAAGGCCCTGGAATTGTCTTTTTCTGGAAGTCTTTAATATAAATTAGAAAACTCCTAATGGAACAAGGATTCAAACATAAAATAATGAAAACATAGACGGACTAGAAGAAATCTATAGTCACATTTTACTATAATTTGGAGAGAGGAAAGCTTTCCTGAACATGACACTAAAACCATGAAAAAGTAATAAATGTAAGAATATGAGAATTACAGACTTCTGTACAACAAAATATGACATAAGATGACAAAGTTAAAAAAAACTAGCAAAAATGCAACACAGATCACAAAGGATTGATTTAACTAATATACAAAGAAGACTTACAAATCAGTAATAAAAATGTTAAAGCACCACAGCTGAAAAATGGCCAAAGACATAAGCTAGAAATGTTTGGAAGAAATATAAATATTACTAAACATGAAAAGATGTTGAATTTCATCAATAGTTAGAAATATTTAAACTAAACAATAATGAGGTAAAATTCTTCACCTCTCAGATTGACAGTTCCTGAAAATTGTGTCACCAGTATTTATTGAAGACGTGGAGGAACAAATACATGCATAAACTTCTGATTATGGTATAAACTGATACGACTTTCTTGAGAGTGACCTGGAAATATGAATTATGATTTTAAACGTGCATACCTCAATTTCCCTTCTAGAATTTATCTTAAAGAAATATTTGAACAAATTTTAAAAGATGAACATTATAGCTTTGTTAAGGAGATCGAAAATAAGAAATAACTCCAATATGTACCAGTAAGAAGCAGGTTATATAAATCACTTCTGTTCAATGGGAAACTATGCAGTTAAGAAAAAGAAAAAAGGACATTTCTATATTGCTTATACTTTTATAACTTGTTTGTGTTAATTTTAAAATACTAACAAGATAGATGATAGATGATTGATATTTAGATTATAGATAAATACATGATAGATAGAATCCTCTGATTATATAATTCCACTACATTCATTCACTTGTTTATTTATTCAACAAGTATTTTTGAATAACTATTCTGTACAATGCCCCATTAGAAGAAAATTGTGTAAATAACTTTTCAAGTTCCCTTCTAAGCTCTTTTAGTCAGTTTCCCTTCCCAAATACAGAAAAGATGGTGTTTTTAGTATCCAGGAAAACTTGAGAAGTTGACATATCTGATATAACAGCAAAATTAATCTTCAATCTAAAAACCAACAGAAAGGAGCAACTCACATAGGACAGTTACAGGTTGGTTGTGAAAGATTAGTTATGGAGTTGCTAGCAGTTGCAGTACTATTATCGTAATACTCATGTTGTTTCACTGGGAATATAAGGAGTTAGAAAAGAAAAATTATTGCCTCACAATGTTTATTGCTCTTAAAAAAATCTCAGTTCTTTCTCTTATTGCATAACTTAAGAGGAAAAAATAAAAGAGAGATTTTCTACAACATTATGAATTAACGTCCAGAAAAGAGGAATTTGGCAGAACTGAAGATCACCCAGTATGCACTGGTTCATCTGAAGAGGTTGTCAGTATACTCACATTTTTTCTTCACAGTTGGTAGGAAGCCACTGCCCTGACATGCCCAAGTGCCCCTCACAGATCCGGCTGCCCCGTCCCCTCCCAGCATTCCCAGACCTCTCCTGGGTGCAGCCACCAAGGGCCTAATGCCTGTCTCAGCAGAGACATCCAGGATCCCACTGCAGGACTGTGGCTGGTGTCCCTCTGAAGGGTCAGCACCGTGACTCATCTGTTATTGAACATTTTGAATATCACCTTGGGGAATCATGTATATATTTTCACTTCTTCCTTTTAACTGATTGGGCAGCCATTGACTGAGGAGACTCAGAAAACTCCTGAGTGGTCACCATCCCCACCACTTTTGTCACTGGCTACCTCACTTTGGGGCTAGCAAATCCCATGAACATTCAGGCACCTCCTCACTTCCCCTACTTCCCCTCCACACCTGTCATTCTACAGCTACACATACAAAATAATGATCGCTGACTCCCCATGGCTTTGGCTGAAGCTTCGAATCTCCCTGTGTTAGCCAATAAGGGGCAAAATTTAGATGAATTGTACAGGGTGAGAAAGACTTGCAAATGAAGGAAGTTTGGGTCTTGCCTGTGGCATATGCACTGATTACAAGAGGAAAGCAAAGTTCTAGACTTCTTTATCTATTATATAGAATTCATGTTCCTTTTTGTTTCTTAATCTTTTACATCATTGACTTTCCTGTCCTAGTCCTGCTTTTTTCAGTTTTCAGTATAATTTTAGACGTTTTTCTCCCTATATTCACTTTCTTATCTATGAAGACTCCCTTTACATCTCTGTTCTATCCTCTCATTAAAATTCAGAGTCCGTACCAGGCTTCTACTTTGATTGACTGAGTGATTTCTTCTTTGTGCCCAAGTTTGGCAGGTATTTAATAGTAATTAAAGATTTCTCTAATATGTTCATAGGGCTCTCTGATGATCAACAAGAAGTCACTTTGGTTGATAGTCACTGTCACAAAAATAGGAAGGCAGGACCTCTTAACAAATTTCCATGAAGAAGAATTCAGCAGATGAAATGTTCCAAATGAATGTCCAGACATATTTAACCTCAAAGCAGGATTATTTGAAAGGCCAATGTGAGCTTTTATTGTCTGGCAACCACATCAAAGTGAAGCCCAGAATACAGATTCTGAGCATCCCTGAGGTCTGAAAAAGCCCCTGAGGTTCCCTTTCTCCTACTCATTAGCTGGAACTCTTTGGTGGTATGAAGGATCAACTAGAAATCTATAGCAATAAAGCCAGTGCTGAGGCCGTCGTGGCGGGTGAGAAATTAAGACAGGAAGTAAATCCTGTGGGCTTTAAAATAATGAGGAGAAATGGCAAAACCAACAGCAGTGGGTAAAGGGCATGAACAGCTAAAGAGTCTCCATGGGTCATCATTGGAAAACATATTATTTCAGTATATATTCTCTTGATTTAGTGCCTGCTGCCTGAGGTCTGTGGTGCCACTAAAGCTAATAAATCATTGCCCTGGATGACAGTCTGAGCACCTGTGTTTTATCATACAGCAGGAAACCTTGTAAATTACCAGGAGAAGCAACTAGTGACCACGCAGCAGAGCTATGAGAATCAGTCAAAGCCTCAGTCCATTAAGCCCATTTCACTTTATTTGCAGATGCACTAAAAGAAATAAGGAGCACTACAAAACGATGAGCCTCAGCCTTTTGATTAGTGTTTAATGAGAACGACACAGGGCTGCTGGATCAGACTCCTAATGGCCTGCAGATGGAATATGTCCACAACGGGACCCCACCTGCTCTGTCTGCCCATTGGCTATGCTGCAATTTAGCTTGTAAAGGCAATAGGACAACTTCAAGGGAGTGGGTTTGTGGCAGGCACAGAAACCTTGCTTTGTGCTTTTGTGCCTTTGAGCTTTGTTTCATAGGGAAAGTTGGCTTATGAATTCACTTGATGTGTCACACTTTTCAAAACTTTTGATTCTATAACTTCCTTTCAAACAAATTGGCCAGGAAAAAAAAAAAAAATGTGCCCAAGTCAGATCTATTTTTCTTAGCAAATTTATCGAAGTGAATAAGCTTACTCTTCCCGCAACCCACCCCATCCCCGCCCCTCGATTTTTATGCAAACTTCTCTGTGTTGTTATAAGCTCTGTATTCTTGAACATTCACTAAAGCCAAAAGTAAAAAGAAGCTTGAGACCAAAAGATACGTTTGCACAGCTCGCTTAATGGAGCCATCAGCCATAAGATACACATCCACAAGAGACAACCTCTAATGGTGCTCTTCTCCAAGCACTTTTTTTTTTTTTTTTTTTTTTTTTTTTTTGAGACAGAGTCTCACTCTCTTGCCTGGGGCGAGTGCCGTGGCGTCAGCCTAGCTCACAGCAACCTCAAACTCCTGGGCTCAAGCCATCCTACTGTCTCAGCCTCCCGAGTAGCTGGGACTACAGGCATGAGCCACCATGCCCGGCCAATTTTTTTCTCTATATATTTTTAGCTGTCCAATTAATTTTCTTTCTATTTTTGGTAGAGACGGGGTCTCGCTCTTGCTCAGGCTGGTCTCGAACTCCTGAGCTCAGAACGATCCGCCCGCCTCGGCCTCCCAGAGTGCTAGGATTACAGGCGTGAGCCACCGCGCCCGGCCTCCAAGCGCTTCTTGATTTACGTCTCCTGTCTGTCATTAATAGAAAATCTAGTGCTCCTAATTTAGGTCAAGATGACATTTAACTGTGTTGGGCCAAGTTTCTGATTACTTAGAGATCATTTATCTGGACCGAATATATGCAGTGCTATTCTGAGGTCATACTTCTTTACGTGGAAGGATTCTGAATACACCTGCCAGGCTTCCAAATTCAAGGCCACAAGCCCAAATTTCAGCATGCCAACTTTTGGAAGAGAGGACAAAGGGACTTGTGATTATCTCTAATTGCCTGTACTTGTAACAGCCAGATGGCCATAATTCAGCAAAACTCAACAGCTCTCTCTTCCCTATCATTCCTTTGGAATCTGTGAGCTGGACAGGGAGGGAAGATAAACATAGATCTTCCCTTTCCACACTGCCCCCCACCCCCACTGAATGTGGGGAGTAACTCCTGCAGCACAACTCATAGAAAGGTCCCCCTCGTGCCTCTCTGAAAGTGACTGTTCAGCCAGTTCTCAATTATGCAGGGAGAAGGCCTGCCATATTCCGGGTAATTTTCATTCTGTGTATCCTTCATACTCTATCATCGTCTCTTCACATGCTGTCTGCTATTTCTGGTTGTGCCATTGCTGGGGTGACAGAAAGAAGCATCACCCATCAGCAACCCCCATCCCGCCAACCGTGCCAGCGGCACTTCAAGCAGGGTTCCTGGAGTTAGTACTCCATCAAACTTCCACCTCGCAGAGCTGTCAGCCCAAGATGATGTATCTACAAAGGGATTTCAGAGCTTTATAAGCAAATAATGCCTCCTCCAAAGCACATATTAACTGAGCAAACAATACGCCTTAATTCAGCATGTGCATTTGCATATTTACACAGAAGCCCCTGCTGCTTATTTGCCTAAGATAATGAAAGAGCATCCAAGGAAGCTTCTCCACTGGAGCTGAAGCGCACATGCGGAAAATATGATGGGTTGATTTAAAGTTTTAATTTCCTTTTTCTGGGGTGGGGGAGAGTCATCACTTGGATTAATTTAGATAACTCACAATGTCTGGTAAAAGAGGGAGCAGTCTCAGATAGAAACTTTTATAAATCTTTTTCTTTGCAGTGCTGCTAATTTATTTCAGTATGCTCTACCAAATTTTCTTCAGTATTAAATGAGGTTAGTAACACCTGTAGAAAGACAATGAGGCCTAATGATATGAAAAGCTGTTAAGTTCAGCAAAGTTTTGTAGTAATGCATAATCCTACCCTTGGAAATCAGGCTAAAAGGATATCTCTTTTCCCAACTATCCACAGAACAAATGGTTACTCATGTTTACCCTGGGTTACTAATCCAGAGCGGCATCAGTAGAACTCATCTTTCTAGATTTTCATGTCCTTTTCTTTCATTAAAATATTCCTGAAGATAATTTTTGTAGTACATTTCAATTGGGCAATGTCCCCTTAAATCCTTTTTAGACTGACAAGCAATAGAAAGAATCAGAGAGTCAACATTTCCTTTGCTCAGGTAAGTTGAGTTTAGCTTTTTACAAATATCGGCAATTGAATTTTTTTTTTTTTTTTTTTTTTTTTTTTTTTTTTTTTTTTTTTTTTTTTTTTTTTTTTTTTTTTTTTTTTTTTTTGAGACAGAGTCTTACTCTGTTGCCCAGGGTAGAGTGCCGTGGTGTCATCCTAGCTTACAGCAACCTCAAACTCCTGGGCTCAAGCAATCCTACTGCCTCAGCCTCCCTAGTAGCTGGGACTACAGGCATGCACCACCATGCCCAGATAATTTTTTCTATATATATTTTTAGTTGTCCAGCTAATTTCTTCCTATTTTTTAAATAGAGATGGGGTCTCGCACTTGCTAAGGCTGGTGTTGAACTCCTGAGCTCAGACAGTCCACCCTCCTCAGCCTCCCAGAGTGCTAGGATTATAGGCGTGAGCCACCGCGCCCAGCCTAGCAATTGAAATTTTTAAAAAGAGTACATACTCAATTATTACATCATACAAATAAAGGTCAGGAATATTCAAAGTGTTTAACCTATGGTGCTAGAAATCAGAGCAGTGGTTGCCTATCGGCCAGTAGAGATTGCCTGGAAGGGGGCTCAGTAGGACTTTCTGGGATGGTGGAAATGTTCTATATCTTGCTCGGATTATTGGTCATATGAACAAATATTGGTCACATTTGTCCAAACGTGTTGACTTACATATTTAAGATTTGTACATTTTACTGTATGTAAATCTTACCCCAAGAAAAAGAGAAATAAAGAAAAAAGAAAGAAAAATAATCACATGGAAAATCCAAACGATCAATTCTGTGTTGTCTGTGCCCCAAAACGTAAAGTGTCATCTATAATGTAATGGCAAATTAATAATCTACTTAAATACTCTTTGAACACTTGCTATGTATGTACTAGGAACTTTTTAAGTGAGTACATTTCATGATTTTTTGTCATTTTATCCTCAGGGTAACCTATGAGGGTACATTTTATTATTAATATCATTAATATCATCATCCCCACTTTACAGATGAGAAAACTAAGGCTCAGACAGATGAGGTAGTTTACTCAGGATCACAGAGCTAATAGGCAAAGACAAACCTGTACCTGGCTGTCTACCTATAGAAGCCAGGCTCTTAAACAATGTGGATCATCTGAAAAGCACTTGTTTAAGACTTTGGAATGGGTTCAATACCTATGTTTGAATTGATGAGAAATGTTGATCAACAAAAGATGCATTGTGTCTAAGAGGTGAAGGATTTAAGAGAAATAGAATGTACCAGGCTAGTGAATTCAGGGTAACATTAATCATAATGATAATGGTAGCTAAAATTTTTTGATCACTAACTATCAGACATCTTCTAGGCATTTAATGGATTTTAATTCATTAAATCCTCACAATGACCCTATGAGGTCTTATTATCCTTGTTTTTACAGATGAGAAAACTGAGGCAGGGAGAGTTTTAGTCCTTTGGTCAAGATACACAGCAAGTAAGTGGTGGAGATCAGCAAGGCATTGAGGAAGAACAGACAAAATAAAGAAAGAAATCTGCAGGTTATTTACATTCCTGAAAACTCAAAAATGAGATGCTATCCCCCAGAACACAATTGAAAGTCATGTTAAGAATGCCATAATGAGAAACGCCACAAGCTAAGTGAGCAAAACATGATCAGGGACAGAGCCACCCATGTTCCAACCACATTCACCTTAGAGGAAGGCTGAAGAAGACAGCTGGGAGGGACGCGAGCTTCGGATAAAGGATGCTCCCACAAGAAGCTGGTCTCAAGTCATGCATTGTGGTTGAATTCTCTCTGAGAGAACTTCTTGGCTACTATAGATCCATTGTAGCTTGGACTGACAGGCTTTAATGTAAATAAACTAGACATTTGTGAATTCACATACCTTCACTTGTTCTATTAATGGCTATTGCTGCATAAAGTGAAAACTTAGGTCAAGGGAACAGTGAAAGCACATTTTCCCCATGGGGTGGCTGGCAGTGTTGGCATACTGCTGCCATGACCCTCTTCTTGGCCTTGCAGCCATCAAGGCAACTTGAGACCACTCAGTGAAGTAAGGATAGGTAGACAGGGTAACAAATAAGAACACGAGAGTGTCTTTTATCATGAAACTATAAAATAATCCAAATCAAACACAACATTTGGAATCAAGAAAGCAAATGCTATGAAAATCTGTCTTAGGTGGGGATGCAAAACAGGTCATCTTCCCCTATCCATCCCAACCTTGCTGGGATAAACTGCATCTCATCTCTGAGGGCTGATATTTACCAGGAAGCTTAGCAACAAAGAACCCAAGCCCAAAGTGATACCTAATAGCTGAGCAAGAAGACAGATGAACTTCAAGTCTTTTCCTTATGACTTATACTAGGCTGCAGGCTGAGGAAGAGATATCGACTCAGTGGGCAGATAAAGGCAATGCAGCCTTTCTCAGCTTCCTACTCCAAGAACACTGAGAGAATATAAAAAATTTTTTATATGCACTAGCAGAGAAATGGGAATCTGGAAAGTCAAATCCAGAGGTAAATATTTAAAATTTTAATGGGCTAACTGTAGCATATGCTCTAGGAGCAGAATTGAAAACATCTAGTGGCAGGTATTTTTTTTATCTTTACTGGAAAATTTAAGAAACTGTTTTTACCAATTTGGGAAAGAAACTGTGTGAAATGATGGTTTCTAGTATACTGTTTTTTATTTCTGTATTTCTTGAATACATAAAAATCTGTGTCTTGAAAAAGCACTCAATAATGAGAATGATTAAAATGATACAGCGCATTTTGCTTTGATCATTGCAAGAATGAAATAATACTACCTCAATTATCTTTTAACCACCAGAGGTATCTGATATAACCAGGTACATCTTCAATATAAAACATATGACTGTTTTCTCTATAAAATGCCAGTACATATATATAATGTGACACCGGAGGTGGCATGGCAATTAAGGGCATAATTGCTGTAATTACTGATGGAATTACTCATATTCGTCTATGCTGCTTTTTATAATTATCTTGGTTTAATGAAAATGTGTATTTTTGCATTGAACAGGATGTGGCCATCATTTGGCTGCCTGCCTGGGATGATGTACGGTGTCTGTCCCTTGAATGAACATAGAGCAGAGAGGTCACCACTTGTTTGCAGGAAGAAGAGGTTTTTGGAACACAACAGGCAATTTAAATGCATGTCATGAACATCCTGCAAAAGCTCACAGATGGGTTTCATTGGAAGAAACATAACAGCAGGGGGGACATTATCCTAGAAGGAGCCCAATAGCTTTATAGTCTTTAGACTTTAATGAGAATGACTTGTAAAAATAGTACAAAGGTTTCATACTGTTTGTCCATTCTCATTCTAGTCTCTGGCTCAAAAATGGATTCCAACAGTACCATTTTTCCTAGTTTTGTTATACTCTTTATCACAAGAGCGAGGCTTTCAAAACTAGTGTTTTAAACTTACTGAAAATTGCAAGACTTCTGAAAGGTTGCACACACATGCTCTCTTTCTCCCTCTTTCTCTTTCTCATTTTGTATAGTTTAAATGCTTTGAAAACTTAATTGGCTGGCTATAGTATTTATTTATTCATTTATCAGCCTGCTGGACAGAAGTTAAATAGATAACCATTGAACGAAGACTACAAAGTCATTCAAAACATATATCTAATATTTTTCTGGGAGTAAAATGCACTTTGTAAATCCAGATAGTTATTGGTATCACAGTCATTTGGTATCACTAATAAGAAGAGATACATTATTTACATTATTAGTCTATAAAAATCATATGAAAGAAAAAGATAAATAAAATTGGGGAAATTGTCTTGATTTAATCACAAGTCTTGAGATCTACTTTCAGGGCCTGTATTAGTTTCCTATTGCTGTTGGTAACAAATTATCATAAACTTATTGTCTTTAACATTAGAAATTTATTATCTTACAGTTTTGGAGGTCAGAAGCCTGAAATGAGTCAGTAGGGCTGTGTGGTTTCTAGAGACTCTAGAGGAAAACTTATTTCCTTGTCTTTTCTAGCTTCGAGAGGGGGCTCATATCCTCTGGTGTGGCCGTATCACTCTAACCTCTGCTTCTGTCACCACATCTACTCTGACCCTCTTGCCTCTCACGTATAAGGACCCTTGTACTTACATTGGGCCCATCCAGATAATCCAGGACAATGTCCCCCTCTCAAGGTCCTTAACTTAATTATATCCGCAAAGTCCCCCTTGCCAAGGTAACATGTTCATGGGTTCTGGACATTAGAATGTGGACATATTTAGAGCACCATTATTCTGCCTGCCAGAGGGCATCCTTTTTTATTTTAAAAGAGAGGGATCTTTTGTCTCCAACTATTTTAACTTACATGTTTTAAAGAGTCAGTAACAGTTTTTATGGCACTAAAAATGTCAGAAATGAAATGTTTAAGATTCTGTTACAGAGCGAGTTGTTGCTCTTCTAGTTTTCACTTCTACCTCATCAATGGATGGATGTTTCCATCACGAATGTCAGCACCAAGAGAATATGTACCCAGGTATGTGTTTCTAAATTAAACAAACTAAAATCTACTATTCCATTTAAATTAGTATCTCCCACCTACCTTCATGCACTGATACAACCATTAGGTCTGATTTTCTGACCATCTAAGCTTTTGATTCCTCTACTTTCAGATGTCTACTTTTTGAAATCTCTTATAGAGACCTCTTTCTTTGGGGTGCTTTTCATTATTTGCAGACCATCCTTCCCTTCTCTCTAGGAGAGGTCTGAGTCCATGGCAATCCCAAAATTTCCTTTTTCTCATTGAGTGCAGAGTTAATAATAAACTATGCAAAGTTAAGCCAGAAATATAGGCTCCTTGGGAGCAACCACTATTATCTTATGTATTTTTGTATCTAAGAGTAACCTGGGTATCCTTTTGTACCCTAAAAGGCACTCATATATGTGTCAGGAATGAAATAAGAATGTAGAGTTCCACAACGGGAAAAAAGTTCCTAAGCAGGGAGACAAATAATATTCCTGGCTAGACCCACACCAATGTATTCAAGCCCTTAGCCATTGGTCCAATCCACCCAATGACCATGTGGGAATTAAATATATTAGTCTCAGTGACAACTAACAAATTAGTCATCAAAGGGGTTATCAACTAACTAACCGGACACCAACGAGGTGAATTTTAATTAACTAATGAAAGGGAGGGGGGAAATGATAATACACAGAGAGTGTCCTGTGTGTCTTCTGTATCCTAAGTCAATTGGACAAGATCAAGTGATAAACCATCTTTATTGTTACATCACATATTTTAAATGCCTTTCAAATGTAATTGTCAGGCTATACTCTTATTTATTCATTTATCAGCCTGCTTGTAAAGTTGGATAAAAATTTAACTAGCATCCATTATAATCCAAACACTGTTGCAGTGAGAATAAATCTTGTACACATCCCTCTGGTGCAAGTCACATAGCATTCTTTTAGTTCTCCAAATTCATTCATTCGGAAAGCATTTATTGAGTAACTGCTATATTCCAGGCACTGTGCTAGAGATAAGGTACTGATTAAAAAAATAATTATACTTGTCTTCATGGAAGGCTGACATTCTGGCGAGAAATATAGACAATATGTATGATAAGTAAATATAATAAAATATATATTAGATAGTGTTAGGTTCCAAGAAGAAAAACAAAGCAGGGAAAGGGATGTGAATTGTTGGAGATGTGAGGAGATTAAATTTTGGACATTGTGGCCAGGGAAGGCCTCAGATGAAAAGGTGGCTTTTACATGGGAAAGAAGTGAGGTTAATTAGCCATGCAAATAATGGAAGAGGAGCATTCCATGCAGAGGGACATCAAGTTCAAAAGCTGGGACCGTAAGCAGAAGCAAGAAGACTGGTGTGGTGGGGACTGAAAGAAAAGAATGAGAGTGGTAGTAATAAAATCAGGGAAAAAGGGGAGCTAGATGCCACAGGGTTTGTAGGCGTGGTTAAGACCTTGGCTTTTTCTCTGAATGAGAGGGGAAGGCATAGAAGTATTCTAGACAGAAAGGTGACATAGTTCGACCTGTGCTTAAGAGTGTCCATCTGGCTGCTAGGCTGAGAATAGACTAAAGAAAGGTAAAGGCAGGGGCAGGGAACCAGTCCAAAGGCTACTGTCATAATTAACAAATGATGGTGACTTGGGCCAGGGTGGTGTCAGTGAGGGCAGGGAAGAAGGGTCAAATTCTGATAGAGAAGAGTCAAGAGGATTTGCTGAAAATCTACTTATGGAGTGTGAGAGAAAGAGAGAAGTCAGGGATTAATTGGAGGCTTTGGGTTGAATAACCGGAAAACTGAAGCTGCCTTTACTGAGGTGGAAAAGACTATAGAAAGAACTGACTTGAGGCGAAAGTTAAGAGCCCAGTTTTGAACACGTTTAGCTTGAAATGCCTATTAGACAGCCAATTAAAGATGATAAGAAGACAGTTGGATATACGGCTTGGACATATGCAGCAGCAGGCTCCCGCCTGCCTAGCTGGCCAGGAATCCAATCTCAGTCATTATTAGGGTTACTTCCCCCTCCACTGAGTATGAGGATCACAGCTTACATTATTCCAGAAAAGTTGGAAGGGACCAAGTTCTTAGCTCATGCTGATTCTAAACATTGCTTTTTCTTCTCCTTCATGCTGCTTTCAAGAACTGGCCCTCCAGCCCTTAGAGGCCTCAGACATTTTCACAGAGAGACACATGTGGCCTTCAGGCCAACGATGCAAGTTTCCAGTCATTAAGGGCACAGGCTCAGACCACCAAGTTCAAGTTCTCTTACTTTTTTACTTCAGTAAGTTATTCAACTTGTCTGTGACTATTATCTGTACAATTATTACAATATACCAGTACCAGAATCTATCACAGAGGATTGCTGTGAGCATTAAATTGGTCAATATTCATAAAGCATCCAAAAGAGTGCCTGGTACTTGGCAATCGTGCAACAAAAAATAGCTATTATTCTCATCATTATTATTCCAAGAATCTGCACCAGCGCCCACCCAGGATGTGGTATACAGGTAGAGACACAAACTCCCAACCCTGCTCTAAATCTCAGGGACTTTCACCATTTTCCACCTCTGTTACCCCCAAACTTGGCCACTTTTGCCTCTCCATTATAAACCCTCTTCTACCTATTTCCCTTTCAAAGCCTCTGATGCAAAATATCTCTAGAGTAAGAGAAGGGAAGTTTGGGCCCTTCAAAAGTTCTTTCTGGAGACATTTTTCCATGGAGTAGGAACAGGGGAAGAAGATACTAATGCTAGTTAATGTCTTTTTCAATAGTCCATCCTTTATGGTATGACTATGTACGCCCTTCAAATGTCCTTCTATTTTACCAGGTTTATAAGTCAATTCAAGTCTGTCAGTTTACTTGATTACATCATGATGAAGAAACATAAAGTTCAAGAAGGTTCAGATGGCATGTAGACAAGTCCCCACCCAACAACAAAGGATCTTTGGGTTAAATGATTGCACAGAAACAGCACTCAAATTTGAAGCCGAGCCCCCAGACCTCCCCTGTAGCGCTCCTTTCCCTATCCCAAGTTCTCCCCTCAAGAAATAGACGGAAATGATTTGTATTTAGCCCAGCAATTATTTGAATGCAAATCAATGCTTCAGAACTTTCCACAGCATATAAATACAGAATGATGCTTCTGGTATATTTCCAGCTAAAAAGCAAGTTCTCATTTGCAACAAAAGCATTATACTAACTAAACAATCTGACCAAAAATGACAATTTGATCAATTCTTCGTATTTATCTATTGTCTGAAAAAGTAAATATCCTTCTTTTTTTTTTTAACTTTATGTTCAAGACCCGGTGTTAGAATGCTTTATCCATCACCAAGAATGTTCTTTTTTTCTCTCTCATCTTAAAAGTAAAGTTCACTTCAAAAATACTCTTACAAGATCGTTATATATTTTAGCTGAAAAGCACTAGATCTTTAAATAAAAAATTCTCATTTAGCTTCCTCCAAAGCAAAATTTCTTATAGTACTCAACCAACTTGTGAAATATTTTGGTCTTATATAAGCTTTCACTGATTCCAGGCAACAGCATTTTGACAAACAAGTTTAGCATTGAAACCAACAGTTGCAATTCAGTAGAAAGAAGTTCTCTCTTTTTCATTTTAATAACATTTCTGCACAAATTCCAAAGCGATAGGGTCCCTGTTATTCTGGGTACAATGCTCATTACTCATGTCTGCTGGGGCATTATTAGATGTATACTTTGGAATAAAGAGGGCTTTTACAATGTCTGATATGATGTCCTTTGCAATCTGTTATTAGCCTGTGCATCGCCTTGCCAGTTAATCATCCCATTATAGATTCGGAAAATCTGACAACCCGGAGGGATTGAAATGCAGTGTGCTACAAGATTAGAAATAGCTATATGAAAACGAAGTAAGGATAACAAATGTTGTAGATTGGTCCATAAAATAAAGATTTCAAAAGATTTTTGTTCTGGAGATCTCCCACTACTTCTACCGGAAAAGAAACAAGAGCAGCAACAAATAAGCAGGGAGACAGGAAAGCCTTGGACTTGACTGCAGGTGAGGAATAAAATAAAAGCAGCAATTTGTGCAGGAGTTTTCGGAAGCTACCCGACATAATTAAAAATGAAATTAATACATATATCAACTCTCTATTTACCTGCCCTGTCATTTGAGAGCAGAAGAGGTTGATGCATTTCGTCAGAGTCATCCCCAGAGCTGCACAGCGCCATTAATCTCGCCACTTGTTTATGTTATGGTTGGTGCCCTTGCTTCTGCGTACTTTGCTGCCATCTCCAGGAAACTGTGATGACAAGAACAGCCAAACCTGGAGGGTTATTATAGCCCTAGAAAAAGTCTTAGGATTTACAAAGGTGATTGTATTAGAAAAGCCTGCATTAGAAAAAAAAATGTTGTAAAATCAAAATATTTGTAACTATCAATGGTTATTAGATCACAGATAAAATATCTACTGGTTATTTATTCGGAAATAAAAGTCTCACTAAAATGAGAATGTCATTAGCAAAATGCCAAATTCAGAGGAAATCCCATGAAAATAGCACTTCTAGTTTCCTTGCTGTTAAAGAAAATAGGAAAATAGTTTGTCATCAATGTCATTACTGCTATAACAATCCAAAGAATTAATGGTAAATTGGTCTGCATTAAATATATGGAATTATTATAAATGCAAATCTTTTTTTTGTGAATATTTCCTCTAAAGGAGGCAGGACATGCTGAAATTCCATTCGTAAGTGACCATAAAAGAGGATAATAAGGAAGCTGAAGATAGGCAGGAATTCGGTTTCTCTAGAAAACATCCTAAATCAGGGGGAGTTCTGAGACTTAAATTTACTAAACTTCTGTCTGTATGGTGGTTACTGCTGGAATAGGCCCTCTTTGACTCTCATGTAAAGAAAAGGAAAACTGTTCTTATAGACCGCAGGGAAAGCTCAAGGTATTCCTCAGCCATGAATATGTGGCAAATGCGCTGAGATTCAGCACTATGCATGATAAGGTATAGACTGTTCACAACGTCAAAGTATAGTAAACACTAAGAACATGATTGAATAACTTGGGGAAGAAAGAATGCCAGCTTTGGCCTTGATTGTTTATGTTTGATCAAAAATATACAACACACACAAAAAATATATATATATACAACACACCCATAATAATTAAAAATTAAAAAAATTTTAAATAATAAATGTGAAGCATTAAGTTTCAGCAGAAACCATATCTGTCTTATAAAATAGATTGAGGTGAGAAAAAACACCTGTACTTTAATGTTATCTCTTATATTGGTAGGTACAAAAAATAAATACTTTAAAAATTAAAAAATATACATATACAACATAATAACTGCACAGCTCCTTATTCAAGAGATAATATCTGACATATGAACAATACATATCTATACTTAAGATAAATTAATGGATATATGAGCAGGCATTTCAACTTTTCATAAAAGACCACAAATGAATTCTCAGATACTCTGGTAGAAGGTGGGTCCTAAATACCCAACAGAAAACAATAGTTCTGTTTTTATATTTTCAAAGAATTCTTAACATGTGAAGGCTAGGCAATCCATGCTCAAAATCAAAATTTATAACATATTTTCTTCCTACTGGACTGTAATATCTTTACACCAGAGACAGTATCTTATTTATTTATAACCCTAGCTCCTAGCAAAATGTGCAGCGAAATAGACAAACTTTAAATGTTTATTAAACTGAACTGAGTATAGTAAATATGTCACTAAGGGTTATTTACTGATGATAGTTTGTACATCTTCTAAAGTAACATTTTAAAATCTTTATGACAATTGTCATCAGATTAAAGCAAAGTGCTACACCTTAGTGAATGGAAAAAAGATAGCTCACAAGCTGACTTATCTAGGAAATTAAGCCACTGTCAATACGAAAATAAATATTATTTAGTCATCAACCCCTCAAATGAGAACAGTACTAGTTAATACTAATAGTTTTCCTAGTTCTACCATTAAAAAAATATTGAAAAACATCTAATTGACACAATTTAAGTGAAAATAATAAGGTATTAAGAAAAAGAAATAATACACAAGAAAAAAATCAACACAGAGAATGAGTCAGTCAATTAAAGACCCCTCTGTAGAACAGAGGCCTTGACTCAGAAAACAAACCGGGTAGAATGAGGTGAGAGACACCATTACAGCACCGACAATATGTAAGAGCAATCTACAAATTAGAGAATACCTGAAAGGGAGACCAGTTGGAATTTTCCAAAAGACTTCAGAACTTTTTTGAAGAATAAAAGATTGATGGCTTACAAATTTGAAAACTATACAAACTTGGTTTGCCATAAACATTGAAGTCAAATTACCTTTGAAACAAAGTGGTCTACATCACACAGACTAGGAAAATGAGCAGTTCTCTAAATTCATGCTACTTTTTCTGTCCGTTGTCTGTAAAGCGGAACAAAGCTATGGATGAGGCAGTTCTCTTCACTATAAATTAGTCTAAAATGTACTAGAACCAGATTCTTGTCAGTCATCTACCAGAGACCAGTTCTTCCCACAGCTCTGCCAGCTGCACTGGCTTCCATAAATGGAACCATGTTGAACGAGTGAAGGAAGGAACCAGCTGTTCCATTTATTACAGAAAGAAAATTGATATCTTAATGCTGAAGCCTGAGAAAAGCACACCTTTTAGTATGTTTATTGCACGACAGAACCTGTTTATTAACACATGTGCACAGCTAAACAGTGAAATTTGCTTCTATAAAATGTATTAATACATTGGCATGCCCCAAAGCTGTATGCCTGTTGAATGCCTGTGCAAATTTTCAGGATTCACAACACAAATACTTCCACAAAATACCAAAACTCCCCTCTATACCCTCCTAAAAAATTAGTAACACAAAAGTGAAAATCAACCTAGAAAATAATTTTTCATAATTAAACTACTTTCTAGCTATTTTTTCCTTCTGGATGCTACAATATCACTCTACTTTTTTTAAAATCACTAATTTCATGGACTTGTTGAAAGTATTAAATAAGATAATGTATATAATATTAAAGTGCTATGCAATATTAATTTTCATTTTTATTTTTACTGGGTTGAATGTAACTTCTTCCCAGACTTCTCAGACTCTCAAGAATGTTACTGCACATATAATCATATACTAAACTACTATACATATTTAAACTGATGGGACTGTAGAGAATAAAGAATCCAAAATGGAGTGAAAATATTATTAAATATTCCTCAATATGGGCTGGCTGTAGCAGCAGGAACCTGACATGAAGCTACTCCTCCGTAAAACAGATCTAAGGGAACTAGCCCAGGTGTAGGGAGGTGGAGAGAGCAAAGTGCTTTATCAGAATGGGGCACCATGTGTTCATAGGGTTACCTGTGATTCAGGTAACAATGGGACTCTAGCAGGTGGCACCATGGATAGCAACTTTGGCCAGATGAATAGTAAGGTTGACAGATTGTAACCAATTCCTACCATACCTGCTCTCCTCACCTCCCCCCTCCCCCACAGCCACTGGAGCATGTTGTACCTTTTCTGCTAAGCAGATAGGAGAGGTCAGTTGGGTTCTCACAAGGAAAGTTTGTATAGAAGGAGCAGAAAAAGAGGCAAGAGCAAGTAGTCTAAGTAATCTTTGAAGGCCTAAATAGTCACAGTCTTTTACAATATATTTTCTCCTTAAACTGTCCAGAAATCCATTTCCCAACTGTTTCTTTTGACTTATTTAAACCTCACTCGTCTCTGATCACAACCTGTAGCTGATTCTCCTGATCCTGTCTTGATTCACAAAATAATTAGTTGGATGACATTTTTATGTGCCTACCTTTCAGTGACTTATCACATTGAATTAAAATTGCCTCTGAATTTGTATATTTCCTCACTGTTAGTTTTTTGACAAGACCTTTATATATTTTGCTCTGACTCTAAGCAGAACCCTGCCTACTTGGATGATATCTCTGAAGGCCATTAAAATTATAATGAACACCTACCTTGAGTCCCATAATGTCCCAAATGTGCTCATACCTTAGGTGGGCACTTCACACCGGGTTACCCAAGTCCTGAAATTGTTTCTATGCAAAAAGCATGCTTAGAAACTAGAAAGTCCCTTTGAACATAGCATACCGAATAGAACTCAGATACAGTCATGATATGTATGAAACTAAATTTGTACTATAAAGTAGTATAGTGAAGGATTATAACAGATTTCAAAAACAGGGATTATAACAGATCTTAACGGGAAGTTTGGAGGATAGCTGGCAGTGCCAAAGGTCAATGTGGATTCTGGAACATTGTTGCCGACAATATGGCTGGTGCAAGAGAAATTGTGGAAGCAAAAGAATTTCTGCCAATTTTCTGGAAATAAAAATTCATTTAACTTGTTCTGATGACTCAATTTACAATATTAGTGAACATTTATTTCCTAACCTAAAGTGTTTGAACTGGGTGCTAGATGAGGATACACATCAAAAGCTGAAAAAGTTTACAGAGGTCTACCATGTTCTTGGAAAGCCTATTCAAGTTATGAGAATGTGACTTAATGCATTGTTTTATCTAACGACATGTTTCAGCTGATGAAATACCTTTTTGAAATGATGCAAACTCAGTTGGGCTCTGTCCTCTGCAGCATCCAAGTGCCTGTAGATGAGCATTTAGAATTTTTCTCTAACTATGCAAACACAAATATTTTTGAAGATGAATCCACAATGGAGAGAAAAGCATATTTACTTGTTTGGTTCCCCCAATAAATTAGGTTCTGAAAAGACTTATCATAAGTCATTACTTACTATTCAAAATCTGGCAGAACTCAGGCTTTCTATGAGTCATGTAAGAGTGCCAGCACATGTATACTGAAAACAATTAATTGATCCCCCACTCAATTAATCTGAAGGTTTGCCATTATTGTAGTAAGGGTAAAGGATCTCTTTGGGTTCTTCTGCTATTAACGATAAAACCATGGCCAGGAAGTATTTCCTTGATTGCACTGGAGACATTATTCTATTTAAGACTTCTCTCATTTTCTCCCCAAAGAATTTTAATTGTAGAGAAGCACATAATTCTGGCACAATTTTACTATTCTTCCCCCTCAGTTTTCTGAGCTATTTCAACTTTATGTTATATTAAGCCTAGTTTTGTTATAGAACACCTGATCCTGCATACTGATTCATAGGACTTATTTTCAACATAAGTGTAAAACTCTACTGAATAAGATTTCAAAGACTCTGGGTCAGAATCAGAAAGATGTATAAGGCCTGTAACCCAATATGAAGATTATTATAATGCCTTACATTTTCATGGTTCTTTGGAGTTTCAGAGTACTGTTGAAATAAATTACTCCATTTAGTCCATACAATAATCCTGGGTCATGTATTATTTCCATTTCAAAAAATGAAAAAATCAAAGTTCATGGAAGAAAAGTGACTAACCTAAGTTCTTAGAGCTAGGAAATGGCAGAGATTGTGTTACTCTCTTAATTCCCCATGATTCAACTAGAACAAGGCTGCTGCTTTTTAAAAGATTTACTAAAAGTTAGGGGTTAGCAGAAAGGTAAATATGACTGTTCCTCCCGTGTTACTATGGAGTACCTCTATGCTGACCTCCTGCTGCAGGCATCAGCCCAGTCCCACAACTGGAGTATCTTCAAGTGTGTCTATCTACCCAGACTTTAAGTCTAATCAACAGGAAGGGAATCCCCCTCTATTCCAGCCTAATGCCCACTTTCTAAATTCCTATTTCCTTTCTCAGAACCAGTCCTTCTTTTGAGCATAAATGTCCACTTTCTCTAGTCGGATACACCAATAACTCAATCCAAGAGGAGGAAGATTTGGTCCTTGATTGTCAACTGGGCAATTCTCCAAATGCACAATGTGTTCCTCCAAGTTTGGATGTTCGACTGTGCCCAATAACTTTTATAAAACACTATCCATTCCCTTTTAACACGATTCCCTCCGGTCCCAGGGGAGACCAAGTCTGTGTGATCCTGCTGCAGTCTTTGGAATTTCTGCTTACTCTCCTACAAGCAGTTGCTTGAAGAAGAGCAGACCCATGTCTTACCATGACCAAGCAATGACACCTATTCTTGAAGTGCTTTGAATTTATGTATAAAGGAACAGTTCTCTCTATCCTTAACCTGCTCCCCACCAAAACCAAAAGGATCTTCAGAAACTTAATATTTATCTAGTAGAAACCCAACTCACATAACCTTAAACAGAACACTTACCTTTTTAATTTAGAATATCTGCACTTAAGTTATTTCATAGTCTTTTCTTAAAAGATTGATGGATTATTTACTTCCTAGAACTGAAAAAACCTATTGCTGTGTTTTTGGTTTGCATGTGCATAAATTTTTTTTTTTTTTTTTAGTTTTGTTTGCAGAACAAAGAATCAGTCTTCTCCAAAGAGGACCTTAAGTCTCTGGGGAAGAGAAAACTGCAACTGAAAATAGCAACTTTTCCATCTTCTCACCATCAACGCCTAGTGTCGGTCCTTTATGACAGAAATTGTAAAATTTACAACAGAAATTTTCAGATATATTTCTTCTCACCCACTACCTGAACAGTTCTAACTGCCTTTCAAAGTACAACATAAGCGGAGATGAAAAGAGGTAATATGTCTGAATCCTTTGTGCTCCCAGAATCTTGCACATTGTATACATTGAAGAAACGTGTGGTGGATGGATGGATAAATAAACAAAAGAATAAACAAATTCAATATGACCCATCTATTTCAGTTAACTACTGCTCCATGGCTTAAAGCAGCAACGATTTGTTATTTCTTAGGATTCTGTGGGCTGGCTGGGTGGATTTTCTGCTGTTTTTGCCTGGGATTATTTGCTCAGCTACAGTTAGCTGCAGGATCATCTGGGATGAAAGATCCAAGATGGCCTCACTGAGATGTCTGGTAGTTGGTACTGGCCATCAGTTGGGATGCCTTGGTTCTCCCTTTCATGTCCCCTCATCTTCTAGTGGGTTAAACAGGCTTCCTTACATGGCAGACTCAGGGCAGCATTCCAAGCATGTACAGGTAGAAGCTAAGCTGTAAGATCTCTTATTCCTGGGATTCAACATTCACACAGCACTACTTCTGCCATACCTGTCAGTCAAAAAGGGCACAAGGCCAGCCCAGACTGAAGGGGTAGGGAAATGTACTCCACCTCTGGAAGGGAGGGGCTGAAAAGAATTTGTTCTACAGTCTACCTTCTGGCCATTTATATTAATTGAACATGCCAAATGTACTCACTCCCTAGCAAGATCCCAAAAAGTGTCACTTAATCACAGGATCTGGCTCAAATTCTAATAGCCGGAATTTGTAGCCATATTTAATCCACCACCCACTCACGCACCATGAGATCAGCATCTGGGAAGAACGAGCTGTAAGAACTCCAACCCTATTTAAGACCAACCTTCTAGACTCTGTCAACTCACTCCCCCTTTGCACCAGTTCTTCCCAGATTAACACCGTATTTCTCCAACACCTGACTTCTTGCTTTGCCTCCCACTTTTATCCCTGCATATGCCTCTCCTACCAGCTGATACAATTTGTCTAACACACCCTAGGAATCTTCTTCTCAGAAAGATTTTACTCCCTCTCTGGTTCCATCCTGCTTCTGTGTCTCTTGGTAACTAACCCGTCCCAACTAACCCCATAGAGCAGGCAGGGGTGTCAGATGGAGTGGAGAGATTAAACTAATGTTTTGAAATATTTATAAAGTTTCTTGGAAAATCAAAGCAGTTGAATTGTATTTATGACTTTAGTAATGATTTGTAGTTTAACACTTCAGTGCTTCACTTACCTGTCTATAAAATAAACAATTTTACCTAGGCTATAGCTTGCCTCCCACCCATTTACAATTTGTTAATGGGAGAATTTCCAGAGATATTGCTATATATTTTACTCTTTCATCCCATGGAAAAACTATATTCCTTTACAGTTATCACACATTTTAATTGGCAAATTTAATTATATACTATAATCATCTTCTGAATTGTACTTCAAAATGGTTTGATCAAGAAAAACTACTTTTATTAAATTTGACAGAACTCACTTACAATTAGCTTCCTAGAGAATAACTTCTGTTAAAAAAAATTTGCTGTTCATGTTCCATTTTTCACTCTTATTATAACCTTGGCCCTGATTCATTATGATAAAGAGAACTAAAAATGGCTATACTTCTTTCATTTCAAACATATTGCTTAACTGTTCATTTCACATACCCAAAGCAACCTGAATGAGGTAACCAAACCAACACTGTGATTCTTTTAGGTAAAAATAGAGTCAAAGCAGGTAAATTAGCTTCATTTCTCAGGGGTAGTCCTTAGGCTCCATAATGCATGGATGCTGCCTAAAAGTAAAACACTGTGCAATATAATTTATAATTGTAGCTATTTGTTTAGAAACAGCATTTGTTATTTTCTGTGCCTAAAATAGTTTAAAGCTGTGTGACATCCCATGTCTCTGCCTTTTTGCAATTTCACTTTGACATTCTCTATTAAATAACCTTAAATTTTCATACTCGAATACCATCTTTAAATATCACTTAACCTCTAGGTATGTATTCTTATAGCTGTTTATGCAGAATAACTACTAGGAAAATTATATTGATTATCCAAAATAAATATTGGAGTCATATTCTAAATATTGTCACTAAGCCAAACATAATCGATTCATAAAACCACAATGAGATACCACCTTACCTCTGTCAGAAAGGCCATTATTAAAAAGTCAAAAAATAAT